>CAUJBZ010000621.1:0-61342 GCA_963082915.1 Dolichopus griseipennis
TAACTTCAATCGAATTTTTCATTATTTTTTTTAAAAATCTCATAATTTTTTAATCCAAAAAATAAAAAAAAAATAAACAAAATGATTTATTTAAATGTATAATAAGCTTTATTAAAACAATATTATATATATATATATTATTAATTTTTGTTTTATATTAAAATAATAAACATGTATATATTATATATTATTTAATTTTATTTGAACTTTTACATAGTAAAATATAATTAAAACAGACATAATATAAAACATATTTAAATGAATATAAACACTTTCACATTATACAATCTAAGTATATACAAAAAAAAAAACCAAAGAAATAAATCAAAAACATACAAGTTAAAAAAAATAAAAAGGAAATAAATAAATAAATAATAAAAAAAAAAATAGATAACGGATTTGTAATAATACCGCTACATATATATATATTTATAAGAATATAATCCATTTATATATTTAATTTAGTTTATTTATTCATGCTTTTTTGATTTTGATGTAAATAACTTTTAATATATATATTTTGCTATATATACTAAATATGATATATTATATATTTAATTTTATTATTTAATTTTATTATATATTTACATTTAATTTTTTTATTTTATTTATTTTTTATTTATTTATTTTAATTTTTTTTATTTTATTCTTTAATCATTTGCCCTTTATAGCATATATTAAAAATTTTTAATAATATTGAAATTGTCAAATTATAACGGTATTATCTGACATACAAAAATACAATTTTATTCTGTCATAATTCTTTTTACAGTTTTTTCATGTTTTATTGTATGTTTCTTGTTTTTATATTTTGCATTTCTTATTTGTTACTTATTAAATATTTAACGTGTGTTGTACAATTTACAAGTCAATTCGTTTTTACAAGTCAATTTTACAAGTCGTTATTACAAGTTTATATTAGTTTTTAAAACTTGTTTATAATTAAAAAAAAAAAACCAAGTCTTCTATTTGATTGTAAAACATAACTGTTTATTTTAAAAGAGGTTATAAAATGTATATATATATATATATAAACTAACATACGTATATTAAACGTATACGCAATATAATAAAATAAAACTTTACAAGATGACAAAAAAAAAATAACAGTAAAAATAAATAATAAAAAAAAAGCAAGAACAAAATAATTAAAATAATAAGAAAAAGAAAAATACCGTTATTTTATTTATATTTTTATTCTTCTTTACCTAGGTTATGTATGCACTGTACTTTTTATTTTATTGTACTGTTTCTTTTTGTTTTCTTTTATTTTATTTAAATAAAATTACAGTTAATTTTTTATTGTAATTTTATTTTTACAGTTATTTTTTTTATTTTTTTCTTTTTTTCAACAAAACGTTATCGTAATCGTTTGCCTTTTTTTTTTTTTTTTTTTATTTTTTTTGTCGTTTTTAAATTCTTCCGTCTCCGTTTTATTTAAACTCAATAATTAATTTTATTTTATATATTAACTGTTAATTTAGTTTTTTGTTTTTTTTTTTTTTGCATATATATGTAAATGTGTGTCATATGTAATTTATATCACATTGTCGTAGTTATATGTGTTATATTCGATTTGCAAAAAAAAAAAATCATTTTATTTGAAAAATGTGTGTTTTAAAAATGAATAAATATTCAGAAGAAAAACAAAATTAAATTTTTTTATTTTTTAATTTATATTTATTTTTTGATTTTATTTTTTTTTAACAGTTATACGACGACAGCGCCAGCAAAAAGCAAAAAAAAAAATAAAACAACGACTTTTTTAATATTTAATAAATCAAAAAACGGGACGAAAAATTATGATACCGTACGTGCGTTACCATGAAAAAATCGTAACTAACTGATGAGGATGAAGCTCTATACGATGTTGAACCATATTGTTGTTCATTTTCTGGTTTTTGTATACATTTTTAGTTTTTGTTGTTTTTGTTGTTGTTTCTGTTTTTTGCTTGATTTTTTTTATTTTCTTTTTTCTTTCTTCTTTATATACAGCTGTATATATATATATATATATACGTGAATTTTTTTGTTTTTATTTTTTTTTATTCTTCCTTTTCTACTGTTCTTTTACTAATTTCGATTTTTTATATTTTGGTTTTTGCCTTCTTTTTATTGCTGATTTTGTTGTTATTTCATTTTAAATAGATATTTACAGTTAACCATATATAAAAGACACAACAGTTTGTTACATTTACAGTTATTTTAAACACGAGACAATATTAATGTCAAATGTTTTGTTTTTTTTTTTTTTTTTTTTTTTTTTATTAAAAATTGATATTGGTTTTTTGTTGTTGTTTTTTTTTTTGAAAATAGAAAAGATGAAGGTTAACTTAGGTTAGGCTTTAAGTAAAAAATTTTTTATAATCCAAATACTAATATATATACAATATAACAGGTATACGTATAATATTAATGTAATAAATGTGATATCGCCACTGACTACTGTTATATGTAAAAGTGTATATGAGTACAGAGTATAATAACAAATTCGAAATACAAAAAGAAAGTACAAAATATAGGAGAGAAATTTGCAGTTTTAGGGTTTTTAAGTATTTTATAATAAAAAATAAAAATTATTTATAATTAAATATTAGGAAAAACAATATAATGAATAAAATGTATTCAAAGTATAATATCGTGTTTATTATCAAATTATAAGTTAATAAAAAAAAAAAGAAGGAACGCTATGTCCTATGTTATGCGAAGTATTTGAGAATCTGAAAAAGTACTTTGAACAGTTTTTAATAGTAAAAATAATTTAATTATAGGCCATTAAATAATTTTATAATGGTATGATTAATTAACTTTTTTAAAAAACTGTAATTAAAAAGACTGTTAAATATTATATTTTCTATTTTTAAATAAAATAATTTTAAATCAAAATCGAATAAAACTCTAAAAATAGTCTTCCTTTACTTTGATGTTTTTATTTAGTCTTTTAATTTTAAATTGGAAATAAACTAATACAACTACTAATAGTTGATTATGATTAAGTTTACGGTATAATAAAGTTTCAAGTATAATTCAATTTTCTACAATTATACATTCCTCGAATTTCTGAATATTGCATACTTTTAGGGCAAACTTTTAAAAAATTTTGATTTATTGTATAAATTATGTAATAAAATTGAATTTGATTAGATATTTAAAATTATTTCTTAAAATTAAATTATATAGAGTGTATATAAATTAAGTATATAGTTTAAATTATATAAGGGCAGGATAAGATACAGCTATAGTGCAATTTTTTTCCAAATTATTTTTAATAATAATATACTTCATATATACTTCATACATATCTTTAAAAAAATTTTAACTTACCTGTTGTTTTTAAGCTTTAGCCTTCAAGATAGTTCAAATATAAATTCTAAATGTTTTAAAAATATTGTAAAAATAATATATATAAAATATTGCATACTTTTAGGGAAAAATTAAAAAAAATTATTTATTGAATAATTAAATTAAATTGAATTTGATTAGATATCTTAAACTATTTTGTAAAATTAAATTATATAGTGTCAGGAGGAGGACAAAGTGCCACCTATTTTGACAGCAAGCGAGCACTTTTTTTCCAAATGGTTTATATTTAATAAACATATTTTTAAAAAAAATTTAGCTTAACCATTGGTTTTAAGCTCCAGCCTTAAGGTTGATACAAGCAAATAATATTATATTTAGTATAAAGTAATTAAAAAAAAAACATATCTAAAAATTATTCAAATAAAGATCTAATAAAATCAATCCAATCAATTCCTTCAATCAATTAAAAACAAAACCATACAAAATAGTACAAAGATTATTTTAATTGAATCAAAAATTACATATTTAAGACTTTTTTAATCATACATACTAAATTTCAACAAAAACCCTTCAAGAAAACATTTTACAAATACTGAATTCATCAAACTCCAAAATTCAGCATTAATCTTCAAAACTACAAACAAAAAAAAATATATATAGAAAGGAAATATAAAATTACCAGGAGCATCGTTATGTTATCACCAGAATACAGAAAAACCCATAAGAAACAAATAACAGTAAAACCAACAAAAAACCAAAAAAAAAAAATTATACATTACTGCAACAGCAACAAACAGCATCGGTTTTAACATTTGGTACATCCAAATAAAAACAAAAACACAATTTTCTTTATTCTTTTTAGATTTTCCTTTTCATCAGTATTTTCTTACTCTCCTCATTTTGTTTTCTCTGTATGCATAACATCAACAAAATTTAAATTACCAAAGGATCTATGAATTTTCTATTCAAAAAATTTCCCTCTCATCAAATAAAATTTTATCCTTTATTATTATACACAATATAAAATGTATTGTGTACATTTATACATAACATATACGACCTAATATAAAATAACATATTCTTATCATATATTCAACACTTAATACAAATAGGCAATTTAATCCAACTACCTACTTTAATACATTTACAATAAAAATAATATTATTCTCTTCAACAAATCATATGACTAACAAATACATTCACAAAAAATTAAATCAAACAAATTCTAATTTTCATTAAAACTTATTTAAACACGTTATTCGCTATCAATTTTTACTAATACTCTTATGAATATTTAAAAGTATTTTTGTTAGTATATGCATGTATTAGTATTTAGTAATACAAAAGATAAACACGTCACAAAAAGAGAGAGGGAGCAAAAAATATGAGAAAAAAAGTGTGAGAATTTGAGAGTAATGAAAATAATAACAAAAACGTGTAATAGAAAAATATTTTATAAAAACAAATGTTTTTGAAGTTAAGTCGGTCGTTTTTGCCTGCTGACTGGTTGCATTGCGTTTTGTTTTTGTTTTTTTTTTTTTTTGCTTTTGTTATTGTAAGGATAATAGAAAAAATGTTATTAAGATAAAAGAACACATATTTATATGTATATTGAATGTATGTTAGTGTGTATTAATGTGAATTTATAAATTATTTAAGAATTCTATATTTTGAATAGAATTAGAGCTATAATAGATTTTTACATAATGATTTTGTAGGCAATTTTTTTTAATATTTTGTTTTAAATTTCAAAATACTATTTTTTTTTCAGGTACAAGCACAGGTAAGATTTTTAAATGTATTAGTAGGAAAAAAAAAAAGAATAAATTACAAATAAAATGTAACAGAAACACAGGATTAATACAGAGGAAAATGAAAATTTAATTTATTATATAAACATTTTCTTGACAAAAAAGATTAAATTAAAATGTTTTGATAGCTTTTGAAAATCAAATGCAAATTTTTAAAGGAATTTGTACCAATTTTATTAGAGTACAGTTATTTGAAAATGTATTTAAGGATATTTCTCTAATGTATGTATTTTATTTATGCGGAAAATTTAAATAAGAATGGTATATTATTAATATTAAAAAAAAATTATTATGCAAATATACAAATACTTAAATCATATTCGATGTATAAAACTGGGATACCATGATTAGGGTTTTCAAATTAAAGAGTTTTTAAAATTTTTAAAAGTGTTAGTTGAAGAACTGAAGTTTTAAACTTTGGAAAATATGGTAGGAATGATATGTTCAAAAACTCTTCTACCTATTGATGGAATCAAGATGGATGGAAAGTATCGATGGAATCAAGTATGGAATCCAGAATAGTACACAAACTAGTTATGAGTGCATGCATTCGAACAAGCATTCGAACAAGGCTCACCAAGGCCTTTTTATTACGACCCACATGACGACATAAATAATTTTTATAATTGAAAGCTGAAGGCTATCTATAGTAATTGTGTTCTTTATCTTTACATTATATTTACATACAAATTATTAAGGAATTAAGGCTCACCAAGGCTTTTTTAATAAAGTCCCACATTATGACATAAATAACTTTTATAATTTTAAGGCTAAAAAACATTCATTTATGCCCAAGCAGAAGACCTGAAGTATGAATGGTACCTAAAATTAGTGATGTGAACTATCGAACGATTTGAACTATCGATAAATAGTAACTGAATGATTTCGACTATCGAACGAATTCGTTCATTCATTCATTCATTCTGTCATTTATTTCTGTTTCGAACATACATCCATGCTTGCGTAATATTAAGTGTAAGTATTAGTAATATTAAGTGTATTACCTACTTACTTAGTACTAATAAGTAATACTAAAGAAAAACAAGGCACAATGTGAAACCAAAGGTTTTTAAAGTAGCACATATATATTATTTTTATATATTTTTAGAAAGCTAATAGAAACAGCCGTTATTTGCCATTTTCAGATACCGTATAGAACTTAAGTTATAAACATTTAAATATAGGGCTTTCTTGAAGTTCGAGGGGCTGTAGCTTTATAGCGGGTGGGGCTACATAAAAAAGTTGTTGTAGCACTGGTACTTTTTTTTACAAAATCTATCTACGTTTAAAATTTCATGTCTTTATCTCAAACGTTGTAGAAGTTTTGTAAAAAGACGGATTAAAAATACAAACAAAATTCAAAATGTCTAAAATTCTAAATTCCAACAAAATAGCGTTTTTTTCCATGTTTGTATTTGTTCAATATTCATTCTATTTACATATATATTAAACTGTTCAGTTATTTGAACTGTTCAGAAAAATTATTAGTACCTACATAATTCCTAAAAAATTGTAGTTCTATAAATGAATAAACAATTTTCAATACTGAATGAAAGAAATTTGAACGAATAAATGAATGAACGATTTTCAATACTGAATGAATGAATGAACGATTTTCAATACTGAAAGAAAGAAATTTGAACGAATAAATGAATGAACGATTTTTAATACTGAATGAACGAAATTTGAACGAATAAATGAATGAACGATTTTCAATACTGAAACAAAGCAATTTGAACGAATAAATGAATGAACGAATTTTAGTTAAACAATCGAATGAATGATTATTTTTCAACTATCGAATAAAACGATAGTCTTTATTCGATAGTTCACATCACTACTTCTAAGTGCCTTAAAATTGACTTTAAAGTTTAGCAAGACCATAATCTAAAAAACAAAATTTGGGTTAAATAGAAATTTTAGTAGTGATCACGGATTAAAGCTAGAATCGCTCTAAGACGCTTCTAAGTGCCTTAAAATTGAGTTTAAAGAATTGCATGAGAAAAATTATAAAAACTTAACTAAATATAAAATCGCTCTAAAATGCTTCTAAGTGCCTTAAAATTGACTTTAAAATTTAACAAGACCATAATTTAAAAAACAAAATTTGGGTTACATGGAAATTTTAGTAGTGATCACAAATTAAAGCTAGAATCGCTCTAAGACGCTTCTAAGTGCCTTAAAATTGAGTTTAAAGAATTCCATGACAAAAATTATAAAAACTTAATTAAATATAAAATCGCTCTAAAATGCTTCTAAGTGCCTTAAAATTTACTTTAAAGTTTAGCAAGACCATAATTTAAAAAAAGGAATTTGAGTTACATGGAAATTTTAGTAGTGATCACGAATTAAAGCTAGAATCGCTCTAAGACGCTTCTAAGTGCCTTAAAATTGAGTTTAAAACTTAATTAAATATAAAATCGCTCTAAAATGCTTCTAAGTGCCTTAAAATTGACTTTAAAGTTTAGCAAGACCATAATCTAAAAAACAAAATTTGGGTTACATGGAAATTTTAGTAGTGATCACGAATTAAAGCTAGAATCGCTCTAAGACGCTTCTAAGTGCCTTAAAATTGAGTTTAAAGAATTCCATGACAAAAATTATAAAAACTTAATTAAAGATAAAATCGCTCTAAAATACTTCTAAGTGCCTTAAAATTGACTTTAAAGTTTAGCAAGACCATAATCTAAAAAACAAAATTTGGGTTACATGGAAATTTTAGTAGTGATCACGAATTAAAGCTAGAATCGCTCTAAGACGCTTCTAAGTGCCTTAAAATTGAGTTTAAAGAATTGCATGAGAAAAATTATAAAAACTTAATTAAATATAAAATCGCTCTAAAATTCTTCTAAGTGCCTTAAAATTTACTTTAAAGTTTAGCAAGACCATAATTTAAAAAACGAAATTTGGGTTACATGGAAATTTTAGTAGTGATCACGAATTAAAGCTAGAATCGCTCTAAGACGCTTCTAAGTGCCTTAAAAAGACGCTTCTAAGTGCCTTAAAATTGAGTTTAAAGAATTCCATGACAAAAATTATAAAAACTTAATTAAATATAAAATCGCTCTAAAATACTTCTAAGTGCCTTAAAATTGACTTTAAAGTTTAGCAAGACCATAATCTAAAAAACAAAATTTGGGTTACATGGAAATTTAAGTAGTGATCACGAATTAAAGCTAGAATCGCTCTAAGACGCTTCTAAGTGCCTTAAAATTGAGTTTAAAAAATTCCATGACAAAAATTATAAAAACTTAATTAAAGATAAAATCGCTCTAAAATGCTTCTAAGTGCCTTAAAATTTACTTTAAAGTTTAGCAAGACCATAATTTAAAAAAAGGAATTTGGGTTACATGGAAATTTTAGTAGTGATCACGAATTAAAGCTAGAATCGCTCTAAGACGCTTCTAAGTGCCTTAAAATTGAGTTTAAAGAATTCCATGACAAAAATTATAAAAACTTAATTAAATATAAAATCGCTCTAAAATGCTTCTAAGTGCCTTAAAATTGACTTTAAAGTTTAGCAAGACCATAATCTAAAAAACAAAATTTGGGTTACATGGAAATTTTAGTAGTGATCACGAATTAAAGCTAGAATCGCTCTAAGACGCTTCTAAGTGCCTTAAAATTGAGTTTAAAGAATTCCATGACAAAAATTATAAAAACTTAACTAAATATAAAATCGCTCTAAAATGCTTCTAAGTGCCTTAAAATTGACTTTAAAATTTAACAAGACCATAATTTAAAAAACAAAATTTGGGTTACATGGAAATTTTAGTAGTGATCACAAATTAAAGCTAGAATCGCTCTAAGACGCTTCTAAGTGCCTTAAAATTGAGTTTAAAGAATTGCATGAGAAAAATTATAAAAACTTAATTAAATATAAAATCGCTCTAAAATTCTTCTAAGTGCCTTAAAATTTACTTTAAAGTTTAGCAAGACCATAATTTAAAAAACGAAATTTGGGTTACATGGAAATTTTAGTAGTGATCACGAATTAAAGCTAGAATCGCTCTAAGACGCTTCTAAGTGCCTTAAAAAGACGCTTCTAAGTGCCTTAAAATTGAGTTTAAAGAATTCCATGACAAAAATTATAAAAACTTAATTAAATATAAAATCGCTCTAAAATACTTCTAAGTGCCTTAAAATTGACTTTAAAGTTTAGCAAGACCATAATCTAAAAAACAAAATTTGGGTTACATGGAAATTTAAGTAGTGATCACGAATTAAAGCTAGAATCGCTCTAAGACGCTTCTAAGTGCCTTAAAATTGAGTTTAAAAAATTCCATGACAAAAATTATAAAAACTTAATTAAAGATAAAATCGCTCTAAAATGCTTCTAAGTGCCTTAAAATTTACTTTAAAGTTTAGCAAGACCATAATTTAAAAAAAGGAATTTGGGTTACATGGAAATTTTAGTAGTGATCACGAATTAAAGCTAGAATCGCTCTAAGACGCTTCTAAGTGCCTTAAAATTGAGTTTAAAGAATTCCATGACAAAAATTATAAAAACTTAATTAAATATAAAATCGCTCTAAAATGCTTCTAAGTGCCTTAAAATTGACTTTAAAGTTTAGCAAGACCATAATCTAAAAAACAAAATTTGGGTTACATGGAAATTTTAGTAGTGATCACGAATTAAAGCTAGAATCGCTCTAAGACGCTTCTAAGTGCCTTAAAATTGAGTTTAAAGAATTCCATGACAAAAATTATAAAAACTTAACTAAATATAAAATCGCTCTAAAATGCTTCTAAGTGCCTTAAAATTGACTTTAAAATTTAACAAGACCATAATTTAAAAAACAAAATTTGGGTTACATGGAAATTTTAGTAGTGATCACAAATTAAAGCTAGAATCGCTCTAAGACGCTTCTAAGTGCCTTAAAATTGAGTTTAAAGAATTGCATGAGAAAAATTATAAAAACTTAATTAAATATAAAATCGCTCTAAAATTCTTCTAAGTGCCTTAAAATTTACTTTAAAGTTTAGCAAGACCATAATTTAAAAAACGAAATTTGGGTTACATGGAAATTTTAGTAGTGATCACGAATTAAAGCTAGAATCGCTCTAAGACGCTTCTAAGTGCCTTAAAATTGAGTTTAAAGAATTCCATGACAAAAATTATAAAAACTTAACTAAATATAAAATCGCTCTAAAATGCTTCTAAGTGCCTTAAAATTGACTTTAAAATTTAACAAGACCATAATTTAAAAAACAAAATTTGGGTTACATGGAAATTTTAGTAGTGATCACAAATTAAAGCTAGAATCGCTCTAAGACGCTTCTAAGTGCCTTAAAATTGAGTTTAAAGAATTGCATGAGAAAAATTATAAAAACTTAATTAAATATAAAATCGCTCTAAAATGCTTCTAAGTGCCTTAAAATTTACTTTAAAGTTTAGCAAGACCATAATCTAAAAAACAAAATTTGGGTTACATGGAAATTTTAGTAGTGATCACGAATTAAAGCTAGAATCGCTCTAAGACGCTTCTAAGTGCCTTAAAATTGAGTTGAAAGAATTCTATGACAAAAATGATAAAAACATAATTAAATATAAAATCGCTCTAAAATGGTTCTAAGTGCCTTAAAATTGACTTTAAAGTTTAGCAAGACCATAATTTAAAAAACAAAATTTGGGTTACATGGAAATTTTAGTAATGATCACGAATTAAAGCTAGAATCGCTCTAAGACGCTTCTAAATGCCTTAAAATTGAGTTTAAAGAATTGCATGACAACAATTATAAAAAGTTAATTCAATATAAAATCGCTCTAAAATGCTTCTAAGTGCCTTAAAATTGACTTTAAAGTTTAGCAAGACCATAATCTAAAAAACAAAATTTGGGTTACATGGAAATTTTAGTAGTGATCACGAATTAAAGATAGAATCGCTCTAAGACGCTTCTAAGTGCCTTAAAATTGACTTTAAAGTTTAGCAAGACCATAATTTAAAAAACAAAATTTGGGTTACATGGAAATTTTAGTAGTGATCACGAATTAAAGCTAGAATTCCTCTAAGACGCTTCTAAGTGCCTTAAAATTGAGTTTAAAGAATTCCATGACAAAAATTATAAAAACTTAATTAAATATAAAATCGCTCTAAAATGCTTCTAAGTGCCTTAAAATTGACTTTAAAGTTTAGCAAGACCATAATTTAAAAAACAAAATTTGGGTTACATAGAAATTTTAGTAGTGATCACGAATTAAAGCTAGAATCGCTCTAAGACGCTTCTAAGTGCCTTAAAATTGAGTTTAAAGAATTCCATGACAAAAATTATAAAAACTAAAGTAAATATAAAATCGCTCTAAAATGCTTCTAAGTGCCTTAAAATTGACTTTAAAGTTTAGCAAGACCATAATTTAAAAAACGAAATTTGGGTTACATGGAAATTTTAGTAGTGATCACGAATTAAAGCTAGAATCGCTTTAAGACGCTTCTAAGTGCCTTAAAATTGAGTTTAAAGAATTCCATTTAAAGAATTCGTGACAAAAATTATAAAAACTTAATTAAATATAAAATCACTCTAAAATGCTTCTAAGTGCCTTAAAATTGACTTTAAAGTTTAGCAAGACCATAATTTAAAAAACAAAATTTGGGTTACATAGAAATTTTAGTAGTGATCACGAATTAAAGCTAGAATCGCTCTTCTAAGTGCCTTAAAATTGAGTTGAAAGAATTCTATGACAAAAATGATAAAAACATAATTAAATATAAAATCGCTCTAAAATGCTTCTAAGTGCCTTAAAATTGACTTTAAAGTTTAGCAAGACCATAATTTAAAAAACAAAATTTGGGTTACATGGAAATTTTAGTAATGATCACGAATTAAAGCTAGAATCGCTCTAAGACGCTTCTAAATGCCTTAAAATTGAGTTTAAAGAATTGCATGACAACAATTATAAAAAGTTAATTCAATATAAAATCGCTCTAAAATGCTTCTAAGTGCCTTAAAATTGACTTTAAAGTTTAGCAAGACCATAATCTAAAAAACAAAATTTGGGTTACATGGAAATTTTAGTAGTGATCACGAATTAAAGCTAGAATCGCTCTAAGACGCTTCTAAGTGCCTTAAAATTGAGTTTAAAAAATTCCATGACAAAAATTATAAAAATTTAATTAAAGATAAAATCGCTCTAAAATGCTTCTAAGTGCCTTAAAATTTACTTTAAAGTTTAGCAAGACCATAATTTAAAAAAAGGAATTTGGGTTACATGGAAATTTTAGTAGTGATCACGAATTAAAGCTAGAATCGCTCTAAGACGCTTCTAAGTGCCTTAAAATTGAGTTTAAAGAATTCCATGACAAAAATTATAAAAACTTAATTAAATATAAAATCACTCTAAAATGCTTCTAAGTGCCTTAAAATTGACTTTAAAGTTTAGCAAGACCATAATTTAAAAAACAAAATTTGGGTTACATGGAAATTTTAGTAGTGATCACGAATTAAAGCTAGAATTCCTCTAAGACGCTTCTAAGTGCCTTAAAATTGAGTTTAAAGAATTCCATGACAAAAATTATAAAAACTTAATTAAATATAAAATCGCTCTAAAATGCTTCTAAGTGCCTTAAAATTGACTTTAAAGTTTAGCAAGACCATAATTTAAAAAACAAAATTTGGGTTACATGGAAATTTTAGTAGTGATCACGAGTTAAAGCTAGAATCGCTCTAAGACGCTTCTAAGTGCCTTAAAATTGAGTTTAAAGAATTCCATGACAAAAATTATAAAAACTAAAGAAAATATAAAATCGCTCTAAAATGCTTCTAAGTGCCTTAAAATTGACTTTAAAGTTTAGCAAGACCATAATTTAAAAAACAAAATTTGGGTTACATGGAAATTTTAGTAGTGATCACGAATTAAAGCTAGAATCGCTCTAAGACGCTTCTAAGTGCCTTAAAATTGAGTTTAAAGAATTCCATGACAAAAATTATAAAAACTAAAGTAAATATAAAATCGCTCTAAAATGCTTCTAAGTGCCTTAAAATTGACTTTAAAGTTTAGCAAGACCATAATTTAAAAAACGAAATTTGGGTTACATGGAAATTTTAGTAGTGATCACGAATTAAAGCTAGAATCGCTTTAAGACGCTTCTAAGTGCCTTAAAATTGAGTTTAAAGAATTCCATTTAAAGAATTCGTGACAAAAATTATAAAAACTTAATTAAATATAAAATCACTCTAAAATGCTTCTAAGTGCCTTAAAATTGACTTTAAAGTTTAGCAAGACCATAATTTAAAAATCAAAATTTGGGTTACATGGAAATTTTAGTAGTGATCACGAATTAAAGCTAGAATCGCTCTAAGACGCTTCTAAGTGCCTTAAAATTGAGTTGAAAGAATTCTAAAATGCTTCTAAGTGCCTTAAAATTGACTTTAAAGTTTAGCAAGACCATAATTTAAAAAACAAAATTTGGGTTACATGGAAATTTTAGTAATGATCACGAATTAAAGCTAGAATCGCTCTAAGACGCTTCTAAATGCCTTAAAATTGAGTTTAAAGAATTGCATGATAAAAATTATAAAAAGTTAATTAAAGATAAAATCGCTCTAAAATGCTTCTAAGTGCCTTAAAATTGACTTTAAAGTTTAGCAAGACCATAATCTAAAAAACAAAATTTGGGTTACATGGAAATTTTAGTAGTGATCACGAATTAAAGCTAGAATCGCTCTAAGACGCTTCTAAGTGCCTTAAAATTGAGTTTAAAGAATTGCATGATAAAAATTATAAAAACTTAATTAAATATAAAATCGCTCTAAAATTCTTCTAAGTGCCTTAAAATTTACTTTAAAGTTTAGCAAGACCATAATTTAAAAAACGAAATTTGGGTCACATGGAAATTTTAGTAGTGATCACGAATTAAAGCTAGAATCGCTCTAAGACGCTTCTAAGTGCCTTAAAATTGAGTTTAAAGAATTCCATGACAAAAATTATAAAAATTTAAGTAAATATAAAATCGCTCTAAAATGCTTCTAAATGCCTTAAAATTTACTTTAAAGTTTAGCAAGACCATAATCTAAAAAACAAAATTTGGGTTACATGGAAATTTTAGTAGTGATCACGAATTAAAGCTAGAATCGCTCTAAGACGCTTCTAAGTGCCTTAAAATTGAGTTTAAAGAATTGCATGAGAAAAATTATAAAAACTTAATTAAATATAAAATCGCTCTAAAATGCTTCTAAGTGCCTTAAAATTTACTTTAAAGTTTAGCAAGACCATAATCTAAAAAACAAAATTTGGGTTACATGGAAATTTTATTAGTGATCACGAATTAAAGCTAGAATCGCTCTAAGACGCTTCTAAGTGCCTTAAAATTGAGTTGAAAGAATTCTATGACAAAAATGATAAAAACATAATTAAATATAAAATTGCTCTAAAATGGTTCTAAGTGCCTTAAAATTGACTTTAAAGTTTAGCAAGACCATAATTTAAAAAACAAAATTTGGGTTACATGGAAATTTTAGTAATGATCACGAATTAAAGCTAGAATCGCTCTAAGACGCTTCTAAATGCCTTAAAATTGAGTTTAAAGAATTGCATGACAACAATTATTTTATACAATTATTTCAATATAAAATCGCTCTAAAATGGTTCTAAGTGCCTTAAAATTGACTTTAAAGTTTAGCAAGACCATAATCTAAAAAACAAAATTTGGGTTACATGGAAATTTTAGTAGTGATCACGAATTAAAGCTAGAATCGCTCTAAGACGCTTCTAAGTGCCTTAAAATTGAGTTTAAAGAATTCCATGACAAAAATTATAAAAACTAAAGTAAATATAAAATCGCTCTAAAATGCTTCTAAGTGCCTTAAAATTGACTTTAAAGTTTAGCAAGACCATAATTTAAAAAACGAAATTTGGGTTACATGGAAATTTTAGTAGTGATCACGAATTAAAGCTAGAATCGCTTTAAGACGCTTCTAAGTGCCTTAAAATTGAGTTTAAAGAATTCCATTTAAAGAATTCGTGACAAAAATTATAAAAACTTAATTAAATATAAAATCACTCTAAAATGCTTCTAAGTGCCTTAAAATTGACTTTAAAGTTTAGCAAGACCATAATTTAAAAAACAAAATTTGGGTTACATAGAAATTTTAGTAGTGATCACGAATTAAAGCTAGAATCGCTCTTCTAAGTGCCTTAAAATTGAGTTGAAAGAATTCTATGACAAAAATGATAAAAACATAATTAAATATAAAATCGCTCTAAAATGCTTCTAAGTGCCTTAAAATTGACTTTAAAGTTTAGCAAGACCATAATTTAAAAAACAAAATTTGGGTTACATGGAAATTTTAGTAATGATCACGAATTAAAGCTAGAATCGCTCTAAGACGCTTCTAAATGCCTTAAAATTGAGTTTAAAGAATTGCATGATAAAAATTATAAAAAGTTAATTAAAGATAAAATCGCTCTAAAATGCTTCTAAGTGCCTTAAAATTGACTTTAAAGTTTAGCAAGACCATAATCTAAAAAACAAAATTTGGGTTACATGGAAATTTTAGTAGTGATCACGAATTAAAGCTAGAATCGCTCTAAGACGCTTCTAAGTGCCTTAAAATTGAGTTTAAAGAATTGCATGATAAAAATTATAAAAACTTAATTAAATATAAAATCGCTCTAAAATTCTTCTAAGTGCCTTAAAATTTACTTTAAAGTTTAGCAAGACCATAATTTAAAAAACGAAATTTGGGTCACATGGAAATTTTAGTAGTGATCACGAATTAAAGCTAGAATCGCTCTAAGACGCTTCTAAGTGCCTTAAAATTGAGTTTAAAGAATTCCATGACAAAAATTATAAAAATTTAAGTAAATATAAAATCGCTCTAAAATGCTTCTAAATGCCTTAAAATTTACTTTAAAGTTTAGCAAGACCATAATCTAAAAAACAAAATTTGGGTTACATGGAAATTTTAGTAGTGATCACGAATTAAAGCTAGAATCGCTCTAAGACGCTTCTAAGTGCCTTAAAATTGAGTTTAAAGAATTGCATGAGAAAAATTATAAAAACTTAATTAAATATAAAATCGCTCTAAAATGCTTCTAAGTGCCTTAAAATTTACTTTAAAGTTTAGCAAGACCATAATCTAAAAAACAAAATTTGGGTTACATGGAAATTTTATTAGTGATCACGAATTAAAGCTAGAATCGCTCTAAGACGCTTCTAAGTGCCTTAAAATTGAGTTGAAAGAATTCTATGACAAAAATGATAAAAACATAATTAAATATAAAATTGCTCTAAAATGGTTCTAAGTGCCTTAAAATTGACTTTAAAGTTTAGCAAGACCATAATTTAAAAAACAAAATTTGGGTTACATGGAAATTTTAGTAATGATCACGAATTAAAGCTAGAATCGCTCTAAGACGCTTCTAAATGCCTTAAAATTGAGTTTAAAGAATTGCATGACAACAATTATTTTATACAATTATTTCAATATAAAATCGCTCTAAAATGGTTCTAAGTGCCTTAAAATTGACTTTAAAGTTTAGCAAGACCATAATCTAAAAAACAAAATTTGGGTTACACGGAAATTTTAGTAGTGATCACGAATTAAAGCTAGAATCGCTCTAAGACGCTTCTAAGTGCCTTAAAATTGAGTTTAAAAAATTCCATGACAAAAATTATAAAAACTTAATTAAATATAAAATCGCTCTAAAATGCTTCTAAGTGCCTTAAAATTGACTTTAAAGTTTAGCAAGACCATAATTTAAAAAACCAAATTTGGGTTACATGGAAATTTTAGTAGTGATCACGAATTAAAGCTAGAATTCCTCTAAGACGCTTCTAAGTGCCTTAAAATTGAGTTTAAAGAATTCCATGACAAAAATTATAAAAATTAATTAAATATAAAATCGCTCTAAAATGCTTCTAAGTGCCTTAAAATTGACTTTAAAGTTTAGCAAGACCATAATTTAAAAAACGAAATTTGGGTTACATGGAAATTTTAGTAGTGATCACGAATTAAAGCTAGAATCGCTTTAAGACGCTTCTAAGTGCCTTAAAATTGAGTTTAAAGAATTCCATTTAAAGAATTCATGACAAAAATTATAAAAACTTAATTAAATATAAAATCACTCTAAAATGCTTCTAAGTGCCTTAAAATTTACTTTAAAGTTTAGCAAGACCATAATTTAAAAAAAGGAATTTGGGTTACATGGAAATTTTAGTAGTGATCACGAATTAAAGCTAGAATCGCTCTAAGACGCTTCTAAGTGCCTTAAAATTGAGTTTAAAGAATTCCATGACAAAAATTATAAAAACTTAATTAAATATAAAATCGCTCTAAAATGCTTCTAAGTGCCTTAAAATTGACTTTAAAGTTTAGCAAGACGATAATCTAAAAAACAAAATTTGGGTTACATGGAAATTTTAGTAGTGATCACGAATTAAAGCTAGAATCGCTCTAAGACGCTTCTAAGTGCCTTAAAATTGAGTTTAAAGAATTCCATGACAAAAATTATAAAAACTTAATGAAATATAAAAACACTCTAAAATGCTTCTAAGTGCCTTAAAATTTACTTTAAAGTTTAGCAAGACCATAATTTAAAAAAAGGAATTTGGGTTACATGGAAATTTTAGTAGTGATCACGAATTAAAGCTAGAATTCCTCTAAGACGCTTCTAAGTGCCTTAAAATTGAGTTTAAAGAATTCCATGACAAAAATTATAAAAACTAAAGCAAATATAAAATCGCTCTAAAATGCTTCTAAGTGCCTTAAAATTGACTTTAAAGTTTAGCAAGACCATAATTTAAAAAACAAAATTTGGGTTACATGGAAATTTTAGTAGTGATCACGAATTAAAGCTAGAATCGCTCTAAGACGCTTCTAAGTGCCTTAAAATTGAGTTTAAAGAATTCCATGACAAAAATTATAAAAAACTAAAGTAAATATAAAATCGCTCTAAAATGCTTCTAAGTGCCTTAAAATTGACTTTAAAGTTTAGCAAGACCATAATTTAAAAAACGAAATTTGGGTTACATGGAAATTTTAGTAGTGATCACGAATTAAAGCTAGAATTCCTCTAAGACGCTTCTAAGTGCCTTAAAATTGAGTTTAAAGAATTCCATGACAAAAATTATAAAAACTTAATTAAATATAAAATCGCTCTAAAATGCTTCTAAGTGCCTTAAAATTGACTTTAAAGTTTAGCAAGACCATAATCTAAAAAACAAAATTTGGGTTACATGGAAATTTTAGTAGTGATCACGAATTAAAGCTAGAATCGCTCTAAGACGCTTCTAAGTGCCTTAAAATTGAGTTTAAAGAATTCCATGACAAAAATTATAAAAACTTAATGAAATATAAAATCACTCTAAAATGCTTCTAAGTGCCTTAAAATTTACTTTAAAGTTTAGCAAGACCATAATTTAAAAAAAGGAATTTGGGTTACATGGAAATTTTAGTAGTGATCACGAATTAAAGCTAGAATTCCTCTAAGACGCTTCTAAGTGCCTTAAAATTGAGTTTAAAGAATTCCATGACAAAAATTATAAAAACTAAAGCAAATATAAAATCGCTCTAAAATGCTTCTAAGTGCCTTAAAATTGACTTTAAAGTTTAGCAAGACCATAATTTAAAAAACAAAATTTGGGTTACATGGAAATTTTAGTAGTGATCACGAATTAAAGCTAGAATCGCTCTAAGACGCTTCTAAGTGCCTTAAAATTGAGTTTAAAGAATTCCATGACAAAAATTATAAAAACTTAATTAAATATAAAATCACTCTAAAATGCTTCTAAGTGCCTTAAAATTGACTTTAAAGTTTAGCAAGACCATAATTTAAAAAACAAAATTTGGGTTACATGGAAATTTTAGTAGTGATCACGAATTAAAGCTAGAATCGCTCTAAGACGCTTCTAAGTGCCTTAAAATTGAGTTTAAAAAATTCCATGACAAAAATTATAAAAACTTAATTAAAGATAAAATCGCTCTAAAATGCTTCTAAGTGCCTTAAAATTGACTTTAAAGTTTAGCAAGACCATAATCTAAAAAACAAAATTTGGGTTACATGGAAATTTTAGTAGTGATCACGAATTAAAGCTAGAATCGCTCTAAGACGCTTCTAAGTGCCTTAAAATTGAGTTTAAAGAATTCCATGACAAAAATTATAAAAACTTAATTAAATATAAAATCACTCTAAAATGCTTCTAAGTGCCTTAAAATTGACTTTAAAGTTTAGCAAGACCATAATTTAAAAAACGAAATTTGGGTTACATGGAAATTTTAGTAGTGATCACGAATTAAAGCTAGAATCGCTCTAAGTGCTTCTAAGTGCCTTAAAATTGAGTTTAAAGAATTCCATGACAAAAATTATAAAAACATAATTAAATATAAAATCACTCTAAAATGCTTCTAAATGCCTTAAAATTTACTTTAAAGTTTAGCAAGACCATAATCTAAAAAACAAAATTTGGGTTACATGGAAATTTTAGTAGTGATCACGAATTAAAGCTAGAATCGCTCTAAGACGCTTCTAAGTGCCTTAAAATTTAGTTGAAAGAATTCTATGACAAAAATGATAAAAACATAATTAAATATAAAATCGCTCTAAAATGCTTCTAAGTGCCTTAAAATTGACTTTAAAGTTTAGCAAGACCATAATTTAAAAAACAAAATTTGGGTTACATGGAAATTTTAGTAATGATCACGAATTAAAGCTAGAATCGCTCTAAGACGCTTCTAAATGCCTTAAAATTGAGTTTAAAGAATTGCATGACAACAATTATAAAAAGTTAATTCAATATAAAATCGCTCTAAAATGCTTCTAAGTGCCTTAAAATTGACTTTAAAGTTTAGCAAGACCATAATCTAAAAAACAAAATTTGGGTTACATGGAAATTTTAGTAGTGATCACGAATTAAAGCTAGAATCGCTCTAAGACGCTTCTAAGTGCCTTAAAATTGAGTTTAAAAAATTCCATGACAAAAATTAAAGATAAAATCACTCTAAAATGCTTCTAAGTGCCTTAAAATTTACTTTAAAGTTTAGCAAGACCATAATTTAAAAAAAGGAATTTGGGTTACATGGAAATTTTAGTAGTGATCACGAATTAAAGCTAGAATCGCTCTAAGACGCTTCTAAGTGCCTTAAAATTGAGTTTAAAGAATTCCATGACAAAAATTATAAAAACTTAATTAAATATAAAATCACTCTAAAATGCTTCTAAGTGCCTTAAAATTTACTTTAAAGTTTAGCAAGACCATAATTTAAAAAAAGGAATTTGGGTTACATGGAAATTTTAGTAGTGATCACGAATTAAAGCTAGAATCGCTCTAAGACGCTTCTAAGTGCCTTAAAATTGAGTTTAAAAAATTCCATGACAAAAATTATAAAAACTAAATTAAATATAAAATCGCTCTAAATTGCTTCTAAGTGCCTTAAAATTGACTTTAAAGTTTAGCAAGACCATAATCTAAAAAACAAAATTTGGGTTACATGGAAATTTTAGTAGTGATCACGAATTAAAGCTAGAATCGCTCTAAGACGCTTCTAAGTGCCTTAAAATTGAGTTTAAAGAATTCCATGACAAAAATTATAAAAACTTAATTAAATATAAAATCGCTCTAAAATACTTCTAAGTGCCTTAAAATTGACTTTAAAGTTTAGCAAGACCATAATCTAAAAAACAAAATTTGGGTTACATGGAAATTTTAGTAGTGATCACGAATTAAAGCTAGAATTCCTCTAAGACGCTTCTAAGTGCCTTAAAATTGAGTTTAAAGAATTCCATGACAAAAATTATAAAAACTTAATTAAATATAAAATCACTCTAAAATGCTTCTAAGTGCCTTAAAATTTACTTTAAAGTTTAGCAAGACCATAATTTAAAAAAAGGAATTTGGGTTACATGGAAATTTTAGAAGTGATCACGAATTAAAGCTAGAATCGCTCTAAGACGCTTCTAAGTGCCTTAAAATTGAGTTTAAAGAATTCCATGACAAAAATTATAAAAACTTAATTAAATATAAAATCGCTCTAAAATGCTTCTAAGTGCCTTAAAATTGACTTTAAAGTTTAGCAAGACCATAATCTAAAAAACAAAATTTGGGTTACATGGAAATTTTAGTAGTGATCACGAATTAAAGCTAGAATCGCTCTAAGACGCTTCTAAGTGCCTTAAAATTGAGTTTAAAGAATTCCATGACAAAAATTATAAAAACTTAATTAAATATAAAATCACTCTAAAATGCTTCTAAGTGCCTTAAAATTTACTTTAAAGTTTAGCAAGACCATAATTTAAAAAAAGGAATTTGGGTTACATGGAAATTTTAGTAGTGATCACGAATTAAAGCTAGAATTCCTCTAAGATGCTTCTAAGTGCCTTAAAATTGAGTTTAAAGAATTCCATGACAAAAATTATAAAAACTTAAGCAAATATAAAATCGCTCTAAAATGCTTCTAAGTGCCTTAAAATTGACTTTAAAGTTTAGCAAGACCATAATTTAAAAAACAAAATTTGGGTTACATGGAAATTTTAGTAGTGATCACGAATTAAAGCTAGAATCGCTCTAAGACGCTTCTAAGTGCCTTAAAATTGAGTTTAAAGAATTCCATGACAAAAATTATAATAACTAAAGTAAATATAAAATCGCTCTAAAATGCTTCTAAGTGCCTTAAAATTGACTTTAAAGTTTAGCAAGACCATAATTTAAAAAACGAAATTTGGGTTACATGGAAATTTTAGTAGTGATCACGAATTAAAGCTAGAATTCCTCTAAGACGCATCTAAGTGCCTTAAAATTGAGTTTAAAGAATTCCATGACAAAAATTATAAAAACTTAATTAAATATAAAATCACTCTAAAATGCTTCTAAGTGCCTTAAAATTTACTTTAAAGTTTAGCAAGACCATAATTTAAAAAAAGGAATTTGGGTTACATGGAAATTTTAGTAGTGATCACGAATTAAAGTTAGAATCGCTCTAAGACGCTTCTAAGTGCCTTAAAATTGAGTTTAAAGAATTCCATGACAAAAATTATAAAAACTTAATTAAATATAAAATCGCTCTAAAATGCTTCTAAGTGCCTTAAAATTGACTTTAAAGTTTAGCAAGACCATAATCTAAAAAACAAAATTTGGGTTACATGGAAATTTTAGTAGTGATCACGAATTAAAGCTAGAATCGCTCTAAGACGCTTCTAAGTGCCTTAAAATTGAGTTTAAAGAATTCCATGACAAAAATTATAAAAACTTAATTAAATATAAAATCGCTCTAAAATACTTCTAAGTGCCTTAAAATTGACTTTAAAGTTTAGCAAGACCATAATCTAAAAAACAAAATTTGGGTTACATGTAAATTTTAGTAGTGATCACGAATTAAAGCTAGAATTCCTCTAAGACGCTTCTAAGTGCCTTAAAATTGAGTTTAAAGAATTCCATGACAAAAATTATAAAAACTTAATTAAATATAAAATCACTCTAAAATGCTTCTAAGTGCCTTAAAATTTACTTTAAAGTTTAGCAAGACCATAATTTAAAAAAAGGAATTTGGGTTACATGGAAATTTTAGTAGTGATCAAGAATTAAAGCTAGAATTCCTCTAAGACGCTTCTAAGTGCCTTAAAATTGAGTTTAAAGAATTCCATGACAAAAATTATAAAAACTTAAGCAAATATAAAATCGCTCTAAAATGCTTCTAAGTGCCTTAAAATTGACTTTAAAGTTTAGCAAGACCATAATTTAAAAAACAAAATTTGGGTTACATGGAAATTTTAGTAGTGATCACGAATTAAAGCTAGAATTCCTCTAAGACGCTTCTAAGTGCCTTAAAATTGAGTTTAAAGAATTCCATGACAAAAATTATAAAAACTAAAGTAAATATAAAATCGCTCTAAAATGCTTCTAAGTGCCTTAAAATTGACTTTAAAGTTTAGCAAGACCATAATTTAAAAAACGAAATTTGGGTTACATGGAAATTTTAGTAGTGATCACGAATTAAAGCTAGAATCGCTTTAAGACGCTTCTAAGTGCCTTAAAATTGAGTTTAAAGAATTCCATTTAAAGAATTCGTGACAAAAATTATAAAAACTTAATTAAATATAAAATCACTCTAAAATGCTTCTAAGTGCCTTAAAATGGACTTTAAAGTTTAGCAAGACCATAATATAAAAATCAAAATTTGGGTTACATGGAAATTTTAGTAGTGATCACGAATTAAAGCTAGAATCGCTCTAAGACGCTTCTAAGTGCCTTAAAATTGAGTTGAAAGAATTCTATGACAAAAATGATAAAAACATAATTAAATATAAAATCGCTCTAAAATGCTTCTAAGTGCCTTAAAATTGACTTTAAAGTTTAGCAAGACCATAATTTAAAAAACAAAATTTGGGTTACATGGAAATTTTAGTAATGATCACGAATTAAAGCTAGAATCGCTCTAAGACGCTTCTAAATGCCTTAAAATTGAGTTTAAAGAATTGCATGATAAAAATTATAAAAAGTTAATTCAATATAAAATCGCTCTAAAATGCTTCTAAGTGCCTTAAAATTGACTTTAAAGTTTAGCAAGACCATAATCTAAAAAACAAAATTTGGGTTACATGGAAATTTTAGTAGTGATCACGAATTAAAGCTAGAATCGCTCTAAGACGCTTCTAAGTGCCTTAAAATTGAGTTTAAAGAATTCCATGACAAAAATTATAAAAACTAAAGTAAATATAAAATCGCTCTAAAATGCTTCTAAGTGCCTTAAAATTGACTTTAAAGTTTAGCAAGACCATAATTTAAAAAACAAAATTTGGGTTACATGGAAATTTTAGTAGGGATCACGAATTAAAGCTAGAATCGCTCTAAGACGCTTCTAAGTGCCTTAAAATTGAGTTTAAAGAATTCCATGACAAAAATTATAAAAACTAAAGTTAATATAAAATCGCTCTAAAATGCTTCTAAGTGCCTTAAAATTGACTTTAAAGTTTAGCAAGACCATAATTTAAAAAACGAAATTTGGGTTACATGGAAATTTTAGTAGTGATCACGAATTAAAGCTAGAATCGCTTTAAGACGCTTCTAAGTGCCTTAAAATTGAGTTTAAAGAATTCCATTTAAAGAATTCGTGACAAAAATTATAAAAACTTAATTAAATATAAAATCACTCTAAAATGCTTCTAAGTGCCTTAAAATTGACTTTAAAGTTTAGCAAGACCATAATTTAAAAAACAAAATTTGGGTTACATAGAAATTTTAGTAGTGATCACGAATTAAAGCTAGAATCGCTCTAAGACGCTTCTAAGTGCCTTAAAATTGAGTTGAAAGAATTCTATGACAAAAATGATAAAAACATAATTAAATATAAAATCGCTCTAAAATGCTTCTAAGTGCCTTAAAATTGACTTTAAAGTTTAGCAAGACCATAATTTAAAAAACAAAATTTGGGTTACATGGAAATTTTAGTAATGATCACGAATTAAAGCTAGAATCGCTCTAAGACGCTTCTAAATGCCTTAAAATTGAGTTTAAAGAATTGCATGACAATCATTATAAAAAGTTAATTCAATATAAAATCGCTCTAAAATGCTTCTAAGTGCCTTAAAATTGACTTTAAAGTTTAGCAAGACCATAATCTAAAAAACAAAATTTGGGTTACATGGAAATTTTAGTAGTGATCACGAATTAAAGCTAGAATCGCTCTAAGACGCTTCTAAGTGCCTTAAAATTGAGTTTAAAAAATTCCATGACAAAAATTATAAAAACTTAATTAAAGATAAAATCGCTCTAAAATGCTTCTAAGTGCCTTAAAATTTACTTTAAAGTTTAGCAAGACCATAATTTAAAAAAAGGAATTTGGGTTACATGGAAATTTTAGTAGTGATCACGAATTAAAGCTAGAATCGCTCTAAGACGCTTCTAAGTGCCTTAAAATTGAGTTTAAAGAATTCCATGACAAAAATTATAAAAACTTAATTAAATATAAAATCACTCTAAAATGCTTCTAAGTGCCTTAAAATTGAATCGCTCTAAGACGCTTCTAAGTGCCTTAAAATTGAGTTTAAAGAATTCCATGACAAAAATTATAAAAACTTAATTAAATATAAAATCGCTCTAAAATGCTTCTAAGTGCCTTAAAATTGACTTTAAAGTTTAGCAAGACCATAATCTAAAAAACAAAATTTGGGTTACATGGAAATTTTAGTAGTGATCACGAATTAAAGCTAGAATCGCTCTAAGACGCTTCTAAGTGCCTTAAAATTGAGTTTAAAGAATTCCATGACAAAAATTATAAAAACTTAATTAAATATAAAATTACTCTAAAATGCTTCTAAGTATAGTTTAACCATAATTTAAAAAAAGGAATTTGGGTTACATGGAAATTTTAGTAGTGATCACGAATTAAAGCTAGAATTCCTCTAAGACGCTTCTAAGTGCCTTAAAATTGAGTTTAAAGAGTTCCATGACAAAAATTATAAAAACTTAATTAAATATAAAATCACTCTAAAATGCTTCTAAGTGCCTTAAAATTGACTTTAAAGTTTAGCAAGACCATAATTTAAAAAACAAAATTTGGGTTACATGGAAATTTTAGTAGGGATCACGAATTAAAGCTAGAATCGCTCTAAGACGCTTCTAAGTGCCTTAAAATTGAGTTTAAAGAATTCCATGACAAAAATTATAAAAACTAAAGTTAATATAAAATCGCTCTAAAATGCTTCTAAGTGCCTTAAAATTGACTTTAAAGTTTAGCAAGACCATAATTTAAAAAACGAAATTTGGGTTACATGGAAATTTTAGTAGTGATCACGAATTAAAGCTAGAATCGCTTTAAGACGCTTCTAAGTGCCTTAAAATTGAGTTTAAAGAATTCCATTTAAAGAATTCGTGACAAAAATTATAAAAACTTAATTAAATATAAAATCACTCTAAAATGCTTCTAAGTGCCTTAAAATTGACTTTAAAGTTTAGCAAGACCATAATTTAAAAAACAAAATTTGGGTTACATAGAAATTTTAGTAGTGATCACGAATTAAAGCTAGAATCGCTCTAAGACGCTTCTAAGTGCCTTAAAATTGAGTTGAAAGAATTCTATGACAAAAATGATAAAAACATAATTAAATATAAAATCGCTCTAAAATGCTTCTAAGTGCCTTAAAATTGACTTTAAAGTTTAGCAAGACCATAATTTAAAAAACAAAATTTGGGTTACATGGAAATTTTAGTAATGATCACGAATTAAAGCTAGAATCGCTCTAAGACGCTTCTAAATGCCTTAAAATTGAGTTTAAAGAATTGCATGACAACAATTATAAAAAGTTAATTCAATATAAAATCGCTCTAAAATGCTTCTAAGTGCCTTAAAATTGACTTTAAAGTTTAGCAAGACCATAATCTAAAAAACAAAATTTGGGTTACATGGAAATTTTAGTAGTGATCACGAATTAAAGCTAGAATCGCTCTAAGACGCTTCTAAGTGCCTTAAAATTGAGTTTAAAAAATTCCATGACAAAAATTATAAAAACTTAATTAAAGATAAAATCGCTCTAAAATGCTTCTAAGTGCCTTAAAATTTACTTTAAAGTTTAGCAAGACCATAATTTAAAAAAAGGAATTTGGGTTACATGGAAATTTTAGTAGTGATCACGAATTAAAGCTAGAATCGCTCTAAGACGCTTCTAAGTGCCTTAAAATTGAGTTTAAAGAATTCCATGACAAAAATTATAAAAACTTAATTAAATATAAAATCACTCTAAAATGCTTCTAAGTGCCTTAAAATTGAATCGCTCTAAGACGCTTCTAAGTGCCTTAAAATTGAGTTTAAAGAATTCCATGACAAAAATTATAAAAACTTAATTAAATATAAAATCGCTCTAAAATGCTTCTAAGTGCCTTAAAATTGACTTTAAAGTTTAGCAAGACCATAATCTAAAAAACAAAATTTGGGTTACATGGAAATTTTAGTAGTGATCACGAATTAAAGCTAGAATCGCTCTAAGACGCTTCTAAGTGCCTTAAAATTGAGTTTAAAAAATTCCATGACAAAAATTATAAAAACTTAATTAAAGATAAAATCGCTCTAAAATGCTTCTAAGTGCCTTAAAATTTACTTTAAAGTTTAGCAAGACCATAATTTAAAAAAAGGAATTTGGGTTACATGGAAATTTTAGTAGTGATCACGAATTAAAGCTAGAATCGCTCTAAGACGCTTCTAAGTGCCTTAAAATTGAGTTTAAAGAGTTCCATGACAAAAATTATAAAAACTTAATTAAATATAAAATCACTCTAAAATGCTTCTAAGTGCCTTAAAATTGACTTTAAAGTTTAGCAAGACCATATTTTAAAAACCAAAATTTGGGTTACATGGAAATTTTAGTAGTGATCACGAATTAAAGCTAGAATCGCTCTAAGACGCTTCTAAGTGCCTTAAAATTGAGTTTAAAGAATTCCATGACAAAAATTATAAAAACTAAAGTAAATATAAAATCGCTCTAAAATGCTTCTAAGTGCCTTAAAATTGACTTTAAAGTTTAGCAAGACCATAATTTAAAAAACGAAATTTGGGTTACATGGAAATTTTAGTAGTGATCACGAATTAAAGCTAGAATCGCTTTAAGACGCTTCTAAGTGCCTTAAAATTGAGTTTAAAGAATTCCATTTAAAGAATTCGTGACAAAAATTATAAAAACTTAATTAAATATAAAATCACTCTAAAATGCTTCTAAGTGCCTTAAAATTGACTTTAAAGTTTAGCAAGACCATAATTTAAAAAACAAAATTTGGGTTACATGGAAATTTTAGTAGTGATCACGAATTAAAGCTAGAATCGCTCTAAGACGCTTCTAAGTGCCTTAAAATTGAGTTTAAAAAATTAAAGAATTGCATGACAACAATTATAAAAAGTTAATTCAATATAAAATCGCTCTAAAATGCTTCTAAGTGCCTTAAAATTGACTTTAAAGTTTAGCAAGACCATAATCTAAAAAACAAAATTTGGGTTACATGGAAATTTTAGTAGTGATCACGAATTAAAGCTAGAATCGCTCTAAGACGCTTCTAAGTGCCTTAAAATTGAGTTTAAAAAATTCCATGACAAAAATTATAAAAACTTAATTAAAGATAAAATCGCTCTAAAATGCTTCTAAGTGCCTTAAAATTTACTTTAAAGTTTAGCAAGACCATAATTTAAAAAAAGGAATTTGGGTTACATGGAAATTTTAGTAGTGATCACGAATTAAAGCTAGAATCGCTCTAAGACGCTTCTAAGTGCCTTAAAATTGAGTTTAAAGAATTCCATGACAAAAATTATAAAAACTTAATTAAATATAAAATCACTCTAAAATGCTTCTAAGTGCCTTAAAATTGACTTTAAAGTTTAGCAAGACCATAATTTAAAAAACAAAATTTGGGTTACATGGAAATTTTAGTAGTGATCACGAATTAAAGCTAGAATTCCTCTAAAACGCTTCTAAGTGCCTTAAAATTGAGTTTAAAGAATTGCATGATAAAAATTATAAAAAGTTAATTCAATATAAAATCGCTCTAAAATGCTTCTAAGTGCCTTAAAATTGACTTTAAAGTTTAGCAAGACCATAATCTAAAAAACAAAATTTGGGTTACATGGAAATTTTAGTAGTGATCACGAATTAAAGCTAGAATCGCTCTAAGACGCTTCTAAGTGCCTTAAAATTGAGTTTAAAAAATTCCATGACAAAAATTATAAAAACTTAATTAAAGATAAAATCGCTCTAAAATGCTTCTAAGTGCCTTAAAATTTACTTTAAAGTTTAGCAAGACCATAATTTAAAAAAAGGAATTTGGGTTACATGGAAATTTTAGTAGTGATCACGAATTAAAGCTAGAATCGCTCTAAGACGCTTCTAAGTGCCTTAAAATTGAGTTTAAAGAATTCCATGACAAAAATTATAAAAACTTAATTAAATATAAAATCACTCTAAAATGCTTCTAAGTGCCTTAAAATTGAATCGCTCTAAGACGCTTCTAAGTGCCTTAAAATTGAGTTTAAAGAATTCCATGACAAAAATTATAAAAACTTAATTAAATATAAAATCGCTCTAAAATGCTTCTAAGTGCCTTAAAATTGACTTTAAAGTTTAGCAAGACCATAATCTAAAAAACAAAATTTGGGTTACATGGAAATTTTAGTAGTGATCACGAATTAAAGCTAGAATCGCTCTAAGACGCTTCTAAGTGCCTTAAAATTGAGTTTAAAGAATTCCATGACAAAAATTATAAAAACTTAATTAAATATAAAATTACTCTAAAATGCTTCTAAGTATAGTTTAACCATAATTTAAAAAAAGGAATTTGGGTAACATGGAAATTTTAGTAGTGATCACGAATTAAAGCTAGAATTCCTCTAAGACGCTTCTAAGTGCCTTAAAATTGAGTTTAAAGAATTCCATGACAAAAATTATAAAAACTTAATTAAATATAAAATCACTCTAAAATGCTTCTAAGTGCCTTAAAATTGACTTTAAAGTTTAGCAAGACCATATTTTAAAAAACAAAATTTGGGTTACATGGAAATTTTAGTAGTGATCACGAATTAAAGCTAGAATCGCTCTAAGACGCTTCTAAGTGCCTTAAAATTGAGTTTAAAAAATTCCATGACAAAAATTATAAAAAGTTAATTCAATATAAAATCGCTCTAAAATGCTTCTAAGTGCCTTAAAATTGACTTTAAAGTTTAGCAAGACCATAATCTAAAAAACAAAATTTGGGTTACATGGAAATTTTAGTAGTGATCACGAATTAAAGCTAGAATCGCTCTAAGACGCTTCTAAGTGCCTTAAAATTGAGTTTAAAAAATTCCATGACAAAAATTATAAAAACTTAATTAAAGATAAAATCGCTCTAAAATGCTTCTAAGTGCCTTAAAATTTACTTTAAAGTTTAGCAAGACCATAATTTAAAAAAAGGAATTTGGGTTACATGGAAATTTTAGTAGTGATCACGAATTAAAGCTAGAATCGCTCTAAGACGCTTCTAAGTGCCTTAAAATTGAGTTTAAAGAATTCCATGACAAAAATTATAAAAACTTAATTAAATATAAAATCACTCTAAAATGCTTCTAAGTGCCTTAAAATTGAATCGCTCTAAGACGCTTCTAAGTGCCTTAAAATTGAGTTTAAAGAATTCCATGACAAAAATTATAAAAACTTAATTAAATATAAAATCGCTCTAAAATGCTTCTAAGTGCCTTAAAATTGACTTTAAAGTTTAGCAAGACCATAATCTAAAAAACAAAATTTGGGTTACATGGAAATTTTAGTAGTGATCACGAATTAAAGCTAGAATCGCTCTAAGACGCTTCTAAGTGCCTTAAAATTGAGTTTAAAGAATTCCATGACAAAAATTATAAAAACTAAAGTAAATATAAAATCGCTCTAAAATGCTTCTAAGTGCCTTAAAATTGACTTTAAAGTTTAGCAAGACCATAATTTAAAAAACGACATTTGGGTTACATGGAAATTTTAGTAGTGATCACGAATTAAAGCTAGAATCGCTTTAAGACGCTTCTAAGTGCCTTAAAATTGAGTTTAAAGAACTCCATTTAAAGAATTCGTGACAAAAATTATAAAAACTTAATTAAATATAAAATCACTCTAAAATGCTTCTAAGTGCCTTAAAATTGACTTTAAAGTTTAGCAAGACCATAATTTAAAAAACAAAATTTGGGTTACATGGAAATTTTAGTAGTGATCACGAATTAAAGCTAGAATCGCTCTAAGACGCTTCTAAGTGCCTTAAAATTGAGTTTAAAAAATTAAAGAATTGCATGACAACAATTATAAAAAGTTAATTCAATATAAAATCGCTCTAAAATGCTTCTAAGTGCCTTAAAATTGACTTTAAAGTTTAGCAAGACCATAATCTAAAAAACAAAATTTGGGTTACATGGAAATTTTAGTAGTGATCACGAATTAAAGCTAGAATCGCTCTAAGACGCTTCTAAGTGCCTTAAAATTGAGTTTAAAAAATTCCATGACAAAAATTATAAAAACTAAATTAAAGATAAAATCGCTCTAAAATGCTTCTAAGTGCCTTAAAATTTACTTTAAAGTTTAGCAAGACCATAATTTAAAAAAAGGAATTTGGGTTACATGGAAATTTTAGTAGTGATCACGAATTAAAGCTAGAATCGCTCTAAGACGCTTCTAAGTGCCTTAAAATTGAGTTTAAAGAATTCCATGACAAAAATTATAAAAACTTAATTTAATATAAAATCACTCTAAAATGCTTCTAAGTGCCTTAAAATTGACTTTAAAGTTTAGCAAGACCATAATTTAAAAAACAAAATTTGGGTTACATGGAAATTTTAGTAGTGATCACGAATTAAAGCTAGAATTCCTCTAAAACGCTTCTAAGTGCCTTAAAATTGAGTTTAAAGAATTGCATGATAAAAATTATAAAAAGTTAATTCAATATAAAATCGCTCTAAAATGCTTCTAAGTGCCTTAAAATTGACTTTAAAGTTTAGCAAGACCATAATCTAAAAAACAAAATTTGGGTTACATGGAAATTTTAGTAGTGATCACGAATTAAAGCTAGAATCGCTCTAAGACGCTTCTAAGTGCCTTAAAATTGAGTTTAAAAAATTCCATGACAAAAATTATAAAAACTTAATTAAAGATAAAATCGCTCTAAAATGCTTCTAAGTGCCTTAAAATTTACTTTAAAGTTTAGCAAGACCATAATTTAAAAAAAGGAATTTGGGTTACATGGAAATTTTAGTAGTGATCACGAATTAAAGCTAGAATCGCTCTAAGACGCTTCTAAGTGCCTTAAAATTGAGTTTAAAGAATTCCATGACAAAAATTATAAAAACTTAATTAAATATAAAATCACTCTAAAATGCTTCTAAGTGCCTTAAAATTGACTTTAAAGTTTAGCAAGACCATAATTTAAAAAACAAAATTTGGGTTACATGGAAATTTTAGTAGTGATCACGAATTAAAGCTAGAATTCCTCTAAGACGATTCTAAGTGCCTTAAAATTGAGTTTAAAGAATTCCATGACAAAAATTATAAAAACTTAATTAAAGATAAAATCGCTCTAAAATGCTTCTAAGTGCCTTAAAATTGACTTTAAAGTTTAGCAAGACCATAATCTAAAAAACAAAATTTGGGTTACATGGAAATTTTAGTAGTGATCACGAATTAAAGCTAGAATCGCTCTAAGACGCTTCTAAGTGCCTTAAAATTGAGTTTAAAGAATTCCATGACAAAAATTATAAAAACTTAATTAAATATAAAATCACTCTAAAATGCTTCTAAGTGCCTAAAAATTGACTTTAAAGTTTAGCAAGACCATAATTTAAAAAACAAAATTTGGGTTACATGGAAATTTTAGTAGTGATCACGAATTAAAGCTAGAATCGCTCTAAGACGCTTCTAAGTGCCTTAAAATTGAGTTTAAAGAATTCCATGAAAAATTATAAAAACTTAATTAAATATAAAATCGCTCTAAAATTCTTCTAAGTGCCTTAAAATTTACTTTAAAGTTTAGCAACACCATAATCTAAAAAACAAAATTTGGGTTACATGGAAATTTTAGTAGTGATCACGAATTAAAGCTAGAATCGCTCTAAGACGCTTCTAAGTGCCTTAAAATTGAGTTTAAAGAATTGCATGAGAAAAATTATAAAAAGTTAATTATATAAAATCGCTCTAAAATGCTTCTAAGTGCCTTAAAATTGACTTTAAAGTTTAGCAAGACCATAATCTAAAAAACAAAATTTGGGTTACATGGAAATTTTAGTAGTGATCACGAATTAAAGCTAGAATCGCTCTAAGACGCTTCTAAGTGCCTTAAAATTGAGTTGAAAGAATTCTATGACAAAAATGATAAAAACATAATTAAATATAAAATCGCTCTAAAATGCTTCTAAGTGCCTTAAAATTGACTTTAAAGTTTAGCAAGACCATAATTTAAAAAACAAAATTTGGGTTACATGGAAATTTTAGTAATGATCACGAATTAAAGCTAGAATCGCTCTAAGACGCTTCTAAATGCCTTAAAATTGAGTTTAAAGAATTGCATGACAACAATTATAAAAAGTTAATTCAATATAAAATCGCTCTAAAATGCTTCTAAGTGCCTTAAAATTGACTTTAAAGTTTAGCAAGACCATAATCTAAAAAACAAAATTTGGGTTACATGGAAATTTTAGTAGTGATCACGAATTAAAGCTAGAATCGCTCTAAGACGCTTCTAAGTGCCTTAAAATTGAGTTTAAAAAATTCCATGACAAAAATTATAAAAACTTATTTAAATATAAAATCGCTCTAAAATGCTTCTAAGTGCCTTAAAATTTACTTTAAAGTTTAGCAAGACCATAATTTAAAAAAAGGAATTTGGGTTACATGGAAATTTTAGTAGTGATCACGAATTAAAGCTAGAATCGCTCTAAGACGCTTCTAAGTGCCTTAAAATTGAGTTTAAAGAATTCCATGACAAAAATTATTTAATTAAATATAAAATCACTCTAAAATGCTTCTAAGTGCCTTAAAATTGACTTTAAAGTTTAGCAAGACCATAATTTAAAAAACAAAATTTGGGTTACATGGAAATTTTAGTAGTGATCACGAATTAAAGCTAGAATTCCTCTAAGACGCTTCTAAGTGCCTTAAAATTGAGTTTAAAGAATTCCATGACAAAAATTATAAAAAGTTAATTCAATATAAAATCGCTCTAAAATGCTTCTAAGTGCCTTAAAATTGACTTTAAAGTTTAGCAAGACCATAATTTAAAAAACAAAATTTGGGTTACATGGAAATTTTAGTAGTGATCACGAATTAAAGCTAGAATCGCTCTAAGACGCTTCTAAGTGCCTTAAAATTGAGTTTAAAGAATTCCATGACAAAAATTATAAAAACTAAAGTAAATATAAAATCGCTCTAAAATGCTTCTAAGTGCCTTAAAATTGACTTTAAAGTTTAGCAAGACCATAATTTAAAAAACGAAATTTGGGTTACATGGAAATTTTAGTAGTGATCACGAATTAAAGCTAGAATCGCTTTAAGACGCTTCTAAGTGCCTTAAAATTGAGTTTAAAGAATTCCATTTAAAGAATTCGTGACAAAAATTATAAAAACTTAATTAAATATAAAATCACTCTAAAATGCTTCTAAGTGCCTTAAAATTGACTTTAAAGTTTAGCAAGACCATAATTTAAAAAACAAAATTTGGGTTACATGGAAATTTTAGTAGTGATCACGAATTAAAGCTAGAATTCCTCTAAGACGCTTCTAAGTGCCTTAAAATTGAGTTTAAAGAATTCCATGACAAAAATTATAAAAAGTTAATTAAAGATAAAATCGCTCTAAAATGCTTCTAAGTGCCTTAAAATTGACTTCAAAGTTTAGCAAGACCATAATCTAAAAAACAAAATTTGGGTTACATGGAAATTTTAGTAGTGATCACGAATTAAAGCTAGAATCGCTCTAAGACGCTTCTAAGTGCCTTAAAATTGAGTTTAAAGAATTGCATGAAAAAAATTATAAAAACTTAATTAAATATAAAATCGCTCTAAAATTCTTCTAAGTGCCTTAAAATTGACTTTAAAGTTTAGCAAGACCATAATTTAAAAAACGAAATTTGGGTTACATGCAAATTTTAGTAGTGATCACGAATTAAAGCTAGAATCGCTCTAAGACGCTTCTAAGTTCCTTAAAATTGAGTTTAAAGAATTCCATGACAAAAATTATAAAAACTAAAGTAAATATAAAATCGCTCTAAAATGCTTCTAAGTGCCTTAAAATTGACTTTAAAGTTTAGCAAGACCATAATTTAAAAAACGAAATTTGGGTTACATGGAAATTTTAGTAGTGATCACGAATTAAAGCTAGAATCGCTTTAAGACGCTTCTAAGTGCCTTAAAATTGAGTTTAAAGAATTCCATTTAAAGAATTCGTGACAAAAATTATAAAAACTTAATTAAATATAAAATCACTCTAAAATGCTTCTAAGTGCCTTAAAATTGACTTTAAAGTTTAGCAAGACCATAATTTAAAAAACAAAATTTGGGTTACATGGAAATTTTAGTAGTGATCACGAATTAAAGCTAGAATTCCTCTAAGACGCTTCTAAGTGCCTTAAAATTGAGTTTAAAGAATTCCATGACAAAAATTATAATAACTTAATTAAAGATAAAATCGCTCTAAAATGCTTCTAAGTGCCTTAAAATTGACTTTAAAGTTTAGCAAGACCATAATCTAAAAAACAAAATTTGGGTTACATGGAAATTTTAGTAGTGATCACGAATTAAAGCTAGAATCGCTCTAAGACGCTTCTAAGTGCCTTAAAATTGAGTTTAAAGAATTGCATGAGAAAAATTATAAAAACTTAATTAAATATAAAATCGCTCTAAAATTCTTCTAAGTGCCTTAAAATTTACTTTAAAGTTTAGCAAGACCATAATTTAAAAAACGAAATTTGGGTTACATGGAAATTTTAGTAGTGATCACGAATTAAAGCTAGAATCGCTCTAAGACGCTTCTAAGTGCCTTAAAATTGAGTTTAAAGAATTCCATGACAAAAATTATAAAAACTTAATTTAATATAAAATCACTCTAAAATGCTTCTAAGTGCCTTAAAATTGACTTTAAAGTTTAGCAAGACCATAATTTAAAAAACAAAATTTGGGTTACATGGAAATTTTAGTAGTGATCACGAATTAAAGCTAGAATCGCTCTAAGACGCTTCTAAGTGCCTTAAAATTGAGTTTAAAGAATTCCATGACAAAAATTATAAAAACTTAATTAAATATAAAATCGCTCTAAAATGCTTCTAAGTGCCTTAAAATTGACTTTAAAGTTTAGCAAGACCATAATTTAAAAAACAAAATTTGGGTTACATGGAAATTTTAGTAATGATCACGAATTAAAGCTAGAATCGCTCTAAGACGCTTCTAAGTGCCTTAAAATTGAGTTTAAAAAATTCCATGACAAAAATTATAAAAACTTAATTAAATATAAAATCGCTCTAAAATGCTTCTAAGTGCCTTAAAATTGACTTTAAAGTTTAGCAAGACCATAATTTAAAAAACAAAATTTGGGTTACATGGAAATTTTAGTAGTGATCACGAATTAAAGCTAGAATCGCTCTAAGACGCTTCTAAGTGCCTTAAAATTGAGTTTAAAGAATTGCATGAGAAAAATTATAAAAACTTAATTAAATATAAAATCGCTCTAAAATTCTTCTAAGTGCCTTAAAATTGACTTTAAAGTTTAGCAAGACCATAATTTAAAAAACAAAATTTGGGTTACATGGAAATTTTAGTAGTGATCACGAATTAAAGCTAGAATCGCTCTAAGACGCTTCTAAGTGCCTTAAAATTGAGTTTTTATTTAAACTTAATAAAAACTTAAATTATTATTTAAACTTAATTAAATATAAAATCGCTCTAAAATGCTTCTAAGTGCCTTAAAATTGACTTTAAAGTTTAGCAAGACCATAATTTAAAAAACAAAATTTGGGTTACATGGAAATTTTAGTAGTGATCACGAATTAAAGCTAGAATCGCTCTAAGACGCTTCTAAGTGCCTTAAAATTGAGTTTAAAGAATTCCATTTAAAGAATTCGTGACAAAAATTATAAAAACTTAATTTAATATAAAATCACTCTAAAATGCTTCTAAGTGCCTTAAAATTGACTTTAAAGTTTAGCAAGACCATAATTTAAAAAACAAAATTTGGGTTATATGGAAATTTTAGTAGTGATCACGAATTAAAGCTAGAATTCCTCTAAGACGCTTCTAAGTGCCTTAAAATTGAGTTTAAAGAATTCCATGACAAAAATTATAAAAAGTTAATTAAAGATAAAATCGCTCTAAAATGCTTCTAAGTGCCTTAAAATTGACTTTAAAGTTTAGCAAGACCATAATCTAAAAAACAAAATTTGGGTTACATGGAAATTTTAGTAGTGATCACGAATTAAAGCTAGAATCGCTCTAAGACGCTTCTAAGTGCCTTAAAATTGAGTTTAAAGAATTGCATGAGAAAAATTATAAAAACTTAATTAAATATAAAATCGCTCTAAAATTCTTCTAAGTGCCTTAAAATTGACTTTAAAGTTTAGCAAGACCATAATCTAAAAAACAAAATTTGGGTTACATGGAAATTTTAGTAGTGATCACGAATTAAAGCTAGAATCGCTCTAAGACGCTTCTAAGTGCCTTAAAATTGAGTTTAAAGAATTCCATGACAAAAATTATAAAAACTATTAAATATAAAATCACTCTAAAATGCTTCTAAGTGCCTTAAAATTGACTTTAAAGTTTAGCAAGACCATAATTTAAAAAACAAAATTTGGGTTACATGGAAATTTTAGTAGTGATCACGAATTAAAGCTAGAATCGCTCTAAGACGCTTCTAAGTGCCTTAAAATTGAGTTTAAAGAATTCCATGACAAAAATTATAAAAACTTAATTATATATAAAATCGCTCTAAAATGCTTCTAAGTGCCTTAAAATTGACTTTAAAGTTTAGCAAGACCATAATCTAAAAAACAAAATTTGGGTTACATGGAAATTTTAGTAGTGATCACGAATTAAAGCTAGAATCGCTCTAAGACGCTTCTAAGTGCCTTAAAATTGAGTTGAAAGAATTCTATGACAAAAATGATAAAAACATAATCTATATATATAAAAATGAAAGTTTGTTTATTTGTTTGTTTGTTTGTTTGTTTGTTTGTTTGTTTGTTTGTTTGTTTGTTTGTTTGTATGTTTGTTTGTAGCGAATAGACTCCTAAACTGCCCAGCCGATTTTCATGAAAATTTGTATATAGGGGTTTTTGGGTACGGAAGGAAATCGTGGCCCAAAAATTTTGCTCTAACGGACCGCCAAGTTGGGGCTGTGGTGCAAGTATTTAAACTTCTTTGTTCTAAAATGAAAACGGTTTGACCGATTGACTTCAAATTTTGTATACGTGATGCTCTTTGAGAATTGAGTAGACGCTATTAACAGTTTTGGAATTTGTTAACCCATGTCGGGCCGACGGGTGGTCAAAAAAAATTTTGGGTCCAAATTTTGTCCGATTTTATTAAATTCAGCTTTGGCTTAAAAGCAAACCCCAAAAAAAATTTTGGTGAGTTCCATTAACCCATTGCGGCCCAACAGCTTTTTATAGGTTTTTTCAATACTTTACTCTAAATTCGAAACGGTTTGACCGATTGACTTCAAATTTTGTATACTCTTTGAGAATTGAGTAGACGCTATTAACAGTTTTGGAATTTGTTAACCCATGTCGGGCCGACGGGTGGTCAAAAAAAATTTTGGGTCCAAATTTTGTCCGATTTTATGGAATTCTGCTTTGGCTTTAAAGAAAGCCCCAAAAAAAACTTTGTTGAGTTCCATTAACCGATTGCGGCCCAACAGCTTTTTATAGGTTTTTTCAATACTTTACTCTAAATTCGAAACGGTTTGACCAATTGATTTCAAATTTTGTATACGTGATGCTCCTTTAGAATTGAGTAGACACTATTAACAGTTTTGGAATTTATTAACCCATGCCGGGCCGACGGGTGGTCAAAAAAAAATTTGTGTTCAAATTTTGTCCGATTTTATGAAATTCTGCTTTGGCTAAAAAGAAAACACACAAAAAAATTTTATTGACTTGCATTAACCCATTAGGGCCCAACAGCTTTTTATAGGTTTTTTCAATACCTAACTCTAAATTAAAAACGGTTTGACCGATTTTCTTCAAATTTTGTATACGTGCTCCCCTGTGAGAATTGAGTTGACACTATTAACAGATGTGGAATTTGTTAACCCATGTCGGCCCGACGGTTGGTCAAAATAATTTTGGAAGATAATATTGTCAAAATTTGCGAAGTACTGCTTTGACTAAAAAGAAAGCTTCAAAAAATTTTGTTGAGTGATTTGGAAGCAAATTACGTCCATTTTTGCGTAATACTGCTTTGCCCAAAGAGAAAGTGTAGTTCCGTTAACCCAGTGGGGCACAGTGGCTTTTAATAGATTTTTGCGTTACTTAACTCTAAATTAGAAACGATTTGACCGGTTTTCCTCAAATTTTATATGTGTGAAACAACTTGAAAATAGAGTTGAATCTGCTAACAGTCGGTCCTACGATTGTTCAAAAAAAATTTTTTGGAAGTAAATTACGTCAAAATTTGGAAAGTAGTTTGTACTGCTTTGAATTACAGAAAGTTTCAAAAATTACTAGAACATTATTCTTTTTAAAACCTAGAAAAATGGTTTTAAAAAGATTGCTTTCATTCATTTTAAAATTTACATGTGTAAACCGAGTGTAATTTTTGTGTTAACTTTTTGCAGTAACATCAACTTCAATTAAACCTCCATTGAGAGGCGCAGCAACGCGCACCGGGTATTAGCTAGTTAAATATAAAATCACTCTAAAATGCTTCTAAGTGCCTTAAAATTGACTTTAAAGTTTAGCAAGACCATAATTTAAAAAACAAAATTTGGGTTACATGGAAATTTTAGTAGTGATCACGAATTAAAGCTAGGATTCCTCTAAGACGCTTCTAAGTGCCTTAAAATTGAGTTTAAAGAATTCCATGACAAAAATTATAAAAACTTAACTAAAGATAAAATCGCTCTAAAATGCTTCTAAGTGCCTTAAAATTGACTTTAAAGTTTAGCAAGACCATAATCTAAAAAACAAAATTTGGGTTACATGGAAATTTTAGTAGTGATCACGAATTAAAGCTAGAATCGCTCTAAGACGCTTCTAAGTGCCTTAAAATTGAGTTTAAAAAATTCCATGACAAAAATTATAAAAACTTAATTAAAGATAAAATCGCTCTAAAATGCTTCTAAGTGCCTTAAAATTTACTTTAAAGTTTAGCAAGACCATAATTTAAAAAAAGGAATTTGGGTTACATGGAAATTTTAGTAGTGATCACGAATTAAAGCTAGAATCGCTCTAAGACGCTTCTAAGTGCCTTAAAATTGAGTTTAAAGAATTCCATGACAAAAATTATAAAAACTTAATTAAATATAAAATCACTCTAAAATGCTTCTAAGTGCCTTAAAATTGACTTTAAAGTTTAGCAAGACCATAATTTAAAAAACAAAATTTGGGTTACATGGAAATTTTAGTAGTGATCACGAATTAAAGCTAGAATTCCTCTAAGACGCTTCTAAGTGCCTTAAAATTGAGTTTAAAGAATTCCATGACAAAAATTATAAAAACTTAATTAAATATAAAATCGCTCTAAAATGCTTCTAAGTGCCTTAAAATTGACTTTAAAGTTTAGCAAGACCATAATTTAAAAAACAAAATTTGGGTTACATGGAAATTTTAGTAGTGATCACGAATTAAAGCTAGAATCGCTCTAAGACGCTTCTAAGTGCCTTAAAATTGAGTTTAAAGAATTCCATGACAAAAATTATAAAAACTAAAGTAAATATAAAATCGCTCTAAAATGCTTCTAAGTGCCTTAAAATTGACTTTAAAGTTTAGCAAGACCATAATTTAAAAAACGAAATTTGGGTTACATGGAAATTTTAGTAGTGATCACGAATTAAAGCTAGAATCGCTTTAAGACGCTTCTAAGTGCCTTAAAATTGAGTTTAAAGAATTCCATTTAAAGAATTCGTGACAAAAATTATAAAAACTTAATTAAATATAAAATCACTCTAAAATGCTTCTAAGTGCCTTAAAATTGACTTTAAAGTTTAGCAAGACCATAATTTAAAAAACAAAATTTGGGTTACATGGAAATTTTAGTAGTGATCACGAATTAAAGCTAGAATTCCTCTAAGACGCTTCTAAGTGCCTTAAAATTGAGTTTAAAGAATTCCATGACAAAAATTATAAAAACTTAATTAAAGATAAAATCGCTCTAAAATGCTTCTAAGTGCCTTAAAATTGACTTTAAAGTTTAGCAAGACCATAATCTAAAAAACAAAATTTGGGTTACATGGAAATTTTAGTAGTGATCACGAATTAAAGCTAGAATCGCTCTAAGACGCTTCTAAGTGCCTTAAAATTGAGTTTAAAGAATTCCATGACAAAAATTATAAAAACTTAATTAAATATAAAATCACTCTAAAATGCTTCTAAGTGCCTTAAAATTGACTTTAAAGTTTAGCAAGACCATAATTTAAAAAACAAAATTTGGGTTACATGGAAATTTTAGTAGTGATCACGAATTAAAGCTAGAATCGCTCTAAGACGCTTCTAAGTGCCTTAAAATTGAGTTGAAAGACTTCTGTGACAAAAATTATAAAAATTTAATTTGATATAAAATCGCTCTAAAATGCTTCTAAAAAATGATATTATGAATGGTATATATTATACACTGACTTTCAAAATTTAGTGTTAAAAACTCCCTTGCACGTCAAATCAATGAACTTGAGGCATGGCCCGCCCCCAAACATAAGTTATAGAATCCGTCAAGACCAATGATAGCCCACCTCATGACATTCGAAGATACTAAAGAAAAAGCCTAAAAAAGATATTCGGAATCGAAAATGTCCTAATTCCACCACATTTGGGATTGTTTCATCTTTTTCGTACATAAAAAGGGCTAAAAATACAAAACAAAATATTCGGGACCTGAAAAGTTTCTAATGTCAGATGCCTTTTATCGCAAGTCTCTAGCACTTCTGAGGGTGCTTTATCTTTTATATACTTGAGTGAGTGAATGGTAACTATTCTCAAATTTCAAACCCTTTATTTATTAAAATCAGTAGTGCTTTAAAACTTTCACTAAATATTTAAAAATCTATAAATACTCCAAATCATCATAAAATATAATTTTAAAATTTTCCGGGAAATTTGAAAAACCTGAAAAGTTATACTTTAATTTTTTTTTACTTAACGAAATTTCATATTTCATATTTTTAATATTAAACAGAATATATTTGATACTGAAATAGAAAATATGTTAAATCATTGCCTTCTACCCCATTCTTTCTTCTCGCATATGGAAAATTTTAAACAAATAAAGGATAATGATGATGATGATAATAAGGATCAAAACAAAAACAAAATAAAATAAAATAATATAAGGGAAAAGTATTAAAATTAATATTATCATAATAATGATATGAAAAAATAGAATATATTTTGTATAAACCTAATATGTTAAAATATGATATTATATAAATATAAAATATACATATACATATATAAGTGGCTATTAAAGGTACTTTGTATACATAGGATTCGATAAGATTAGGTTAGAATTGTTCAATTTTAGACAACTACTTCTAATATAAATGTAACTGAACTTCTTCTAATTGTGCTATAGGTACGAAAGGAGGTTTATCCGAACTCTCTTATGAGATACTGAAACAGGTAAATTATTAATATACATTACTCTACATATTCAAATATAGGAGAGCTGACACATGAGGTCTGGCCAACGTACTTATTAGAGCAATGACTGCTTATTTAAGGTGCTAAGGTTTGAAACCCATGGAAGGGACTAATGTTCCAAAAATTTAAACCTATTTCCCCTTTTTGAAGTTGTTTCAGCATTATTTGTCCTTAATAAGTAACCTCGTGGTATTCAAAAAATTTAATTTGCAACTTGTAACTCACAGATACACAAGTATATTAATCTAAAAATATTTCAAATTAATTTAATATGTAATAAAACCTATTTTCGTACTGTTGCAACATTATACCTATAATGAACCCAGACCTATTAGACTAAATTGTCGAAAATTCAGCTGTGATTAGAAATGGTGCATGCACCTAAGCTTTTTCAGTAAAATTGAAAAAAATTCACCTACTTCCAAAGTTCAGTTCAAACCCTGCTCCGTTAGATAGTTTTCAGAACTTTAACAGCGCTTTTTCTGGGAGTTGCGACCCTGCACCTTATGAAACACCTGATTTTGATAGTACCGATCCCAATTTAAGTTACCCCTAAATTTAATCCTTAGACCTCCTTCCTCTTTAAAATGAAAAACTTAGAACCTTATGAAAACGAAATCAATATAAATCCATATTTATTTTCAACAAAAATATAAACCTACACACGAACACTTGCATCTACGTGTGTAACTTTTTTTTATTCAATTTTTACTACACATAATAAAAAACGTTAAGACTTATTTGTTTATTTTTCTTTTAACAAAATGTTATAATAACAATAAAAATAATAACGGTATATTATAATATTATTTTTCACACAAAAAAAGGATATTTATTATTTTGTTGTTGTTTTTTTGTAGTAGTAGTAGTAGTAGTACTTGTCATCGGACTATTTTTAGTTTTTTTATTTTTATTTTATTTTAAAGTACAAGCATTTATTTGTTAAGATAACTAGTAAAAATTCCAATAAAATAACAAATAAATGTTTCCTTTTTTTTTTTATGAATCGTTATTTTTGTTGTTGTTTTTATTCTTTATTTTGTTTTTGTTACGTTTTTTTTGTTTTCAATATTTTATTTCTATTTTATATTAAAGTGACATTGATTGTAAAAATGGAAGAGACTTAATATCGAGACATTACTTTTGGTTACTTGATAGTATAAAATGAATAAATGAATTGAATAAAAATTACTTTGCATATAGTTAATATAATTTCAACATTCCGAGTTGGAGGACTCTTTTCCACCAAGTTGGAATCGTTTTATATTTTAGAAAAGATTATGATAGGGGCAAAACAGTTATATTTTAAAACAATTTAATTATACACGTACTAACATATTCTATATATTCGTATAACATATTATAAATTTGCCATTTCGTTTTCGATGCTGAAAAGGAGAGGCTGTTGTAGACCTAAGGTAATTTAACGGATCAGAATCAGAAAGTGAGTCAATTTAGCTATGTATCCTTCCGTTCAATTCGTTTGATAATTTATAAATTTATTAAAAGAGCTAGGATTTTGAAAATTTTCTCAAATTCGTTTTTATAAAAGAGCCATCTTTGAAATTGGGCCATTATGCAGTGTCGGATAGCTGATATACAAATTCATTCTTACAATGAATATGCTCCCCAAAGTTGGTAATTTATATAATATGTACTATCTAAAAAATTTTAAGAAAATCATTAACGTGCATCTTCATGATATCCCTTTAAATTTTCCCATTTATCCAACTTAATACCAATTCCCTAGTTCCAAAACCTATCCCTAGTATCTTTTTCTAAACCCGATCCTAAATACCAAACGATGCATATGTAATCAAGGTTCATTCAAAGTTCTAAAAAAGCGGGGTAATTTTAATAGGTTAAAATCCAACACTACTCAGATGAATCCTGTACGGTTATTCTGGTCTGCTTTAATACTTTCTATTAATCTCGTACATAAAAACCACAAGAAAAAGAAACATGAGCTTATGATACTAAAGATTTGGAATTTTGTCATCAAAGGTACTTAAGCCTTAATGATCAACGTCTGTACAAAATATAATATCTAGTGTAAGAAGTTCGAGTAGCTTTAAACTACAACTTATATTTTAGTTTATTCCTAACTAAGTCTAAAAAATTCTACATTTAAAATATCATCAAAAGCAATTCACCGAATGATATACAACGTCTTCATTATATTCGTGAGAATATCCTAGAGTTGGCACTGTCTAATCTACTCTTTGTCTCGTTTTTTATCATTTTTATACCCTATCTTTTTTTTTATTTTGAATTCAATTTTTTTATTCAATTTTCATTTGCTTTAATGATGTGAAATCACTCAGTGTTTACTAACATCTGCAACAAGCGATTAGATAATCATAATAAAAAAAAAAAATAAATACAATTTATATAAAAACTGTTATTATTTTGCAATTCATTCTTTTCTATTGTTTTTTTTTATTTCCTTTAACAGCATTATAAAACAATTTTTTTTTTTTTATATTTTAAATAAAAATGAGATATTAATATGTACATTTTAGTTTTTATTTGTATATTTTTTTAACAATTATTTTTTATTTAATTTTGATTAATCAAAATAAGTATTTTAATTTCAGTAATTATGTTAAATGATAATGCAATTTAATATTTCAAGCGTTTAATTACTTTTCAAAAGTGTATAAAGTAATCAAGTTGCATGTGAGTACTTCTAAGGACTATTCCAAAAGTATTCAGAAACTTTTGTTTTTTTTTTTTTATTTATTTGGCCCTGGCATTCGCAGATGATATTATAATATACTCTGCCAATGACACTGTAAATAGCATTCAACATAATGTACAAAAAATGTTTAATATTGTGCAGGATTATTGCAAGATATGGATATTAAAAATTAACTTCAACAAATGTGAAACCATACTGTTCCGTAATACGATTGACAAAACTAGTTCAGACATTAGAAAAAATTGTAAACAATTTAAAATTAAATCGCCTATGTCAACTCTCGCAAACAAAAAATTCGTTAAATATTTTGGAGTTCAGTTACATCGAAACTATAGATAAAGGCAATAAATCCTTTATGGCACCTAAAAAACTCTTTGACAACAAAAATATTAGCAATAGAGTTAAAATAATATGCTACCAGACATTAATTAGACCAAATCTTGTCTATGAGGTACCTATGTGGTACAACATTAGTGCAAGCTTAATGGAAAAAACAAGTAAATTCGAAAGAAAGTGCATAAGAGTTTGTATTAATAAACATATAAAGCCTGAGTCCGAATACAAGCATTTTTATCCTAATAATTATTTGTACAAGGAAGTCAAAATCATGAGAACAGATAATTTTATGATAAAATTAATCAGAAGTCATTATGATATAGCATGAAAAACTCCAGAAAATGGTTTAATATCACATATATTTTACATTATTGTACATTAAGAAGACCTTGCTCACGGGTTTTATAGCTCTTCAGCATTTCATCTTCTTAGACAAACTATGTGATCAAGCTTGCATTTACACAGTTAATAAGTCATATGCTCCTCCCATTACCTCACTGGGATCGGAAAGAGGTTCTTCAAAAAACTTAAATAATAAAATTTTTAAATAACAACAGCTTTAAAAAATAATTGCATACTTTTAGGGAGTCACACATATTTGTCACACTTTTTTATAAATTACACAAGAAGGAAATTTTAAAACTTTTTAAGGAATGTTTTAAGGAAATATTTTTTTTTTTAACCGAAAATCAAACACTACTTTGATTGTTTTTGAATATTTTTTTAATTAATAAGGCCTTTTTCTTTCAGAACTTTGCTTTGCTCATGACCAATTGTATACTTCAATTTCTCGGTCAACTAATTCTGAGGATTTAAAAATTCAGATTTTATTAGGAGCCAAACAGTAACGAACCTCGGAAGGAGCAGAGGCTGAAAATTTAGTTTATAAGGAAGTTCTTTTGTAAAACTTTTTTGTTCATCTATTAGGCTTTTAAAATAACATAGAGGAGAAAGCTTACTGATGTGATATTATTCAAAAGTTTTCTAAGTGAAAACATTTTGTAAACCTGTGCACCAAACTGTTTAAAAGATAAGTTTTGAAAACCAAAACTTCTCATGAATTAAACTTAAAGTACCTATTCACAAACTTGGTATTTCCTTCAAAAATTACAAAAATATTTTAATTCTAAATATTAAATAATATTTTAAAATATTTCATATATGTGGTCCTGATATAAGTAATTACATATATTCAAAATTATTCAACTATTCAAATGCATGCAATTTTTTACAAATAATTTCCATTTAAAACCAAATATTTTACAATGAAATCAAAATTTTTTAAAACAATTAGTTCAAAAATTAAAATCAACAAGATTTCAAATTAAAACCACAATCTACTAAATACCATTGTAAAATTAAGTATTTATTTCTTCCATTAATTAGTAATTTTCATTTACATTTCATAAATTCAAATTTGAAAATTTATAGTTTTTTGCCAATTATTACATTTTCACCATTATTTAACAACAGAATTAATAATACTTCGAAGTGAAAATAACTAATGAAAATTATTAATTTTATTTTGAAAATATATTTTTAAAACTTAAATTTTTCAATTTAATTAATTACCATTCGAATTGAAAAGTGAATTTATTTAATGATCAATAATTTTATAAAATTTTAAATAAGTTTTCAAAATATAGATTTAATTTGCAAAAGTCAATATAACTATAAAATAATTTAAAATAAGAGATATTTGTGTACCAAGTTGTTCGAATATATCACTATATATTAGATCTATGTACTATAATATAAGCTTTCATTAAAGTTTCAAGTAAAAAAATTTTGGAAATTACCAAATTCATATGACAATTTTAAATCGAAATAACTTTTAATTTAATCTTAGGATTCTTTATTTCTCAAAAAGTCGAAAAATAATTTGCAAGCGAAATAACACCCCGAGGTCATATTTCCCACATTTTGCGGTATTTTTACATATGATAAATAAGACCCTATGTTGTTCTTTTAATTTCTCTTTTAATGAAAAATAACATCTCTTGGACTTCATTTTTCAAGGCCTTATATCAGGACTCCTGAAATTGTATTGAAAAAATTATTTTTAATTTGCATAGTTATAGGCGTTTATATAAATTTTTAAACTTTATTCATGAATTTGTTCAATTTAATCACTAGATTGAAAAATCAAATGATTGTTTCTATATTTGCCTCTATGTTTGTGTCTTTACGCTGTAGAGAAGAGTGCTAGAATTGTGAAACGAGAAGTCAGAACTATATGCATTGCTTAAGGTTTAAAAAATTGTAAAAAAAACTTTGTCAAAAGTAGTTTTTAAGTAATTTTTTTGAGTATTTATTTGAGTGATAACTGTTTTGAGTACAGATTAAAGTAGATGCTATAAAAAAATATACCAACTAAGGATTGTAAATTTCTTAACCCAGATGATATTATGTTAACATTATGTTGATCATACGAGCATTTCAGATTATACACTGATTAAACAACTCAGAAGATTGTTCTACTCCACAGACGAAGATTTAAACGGAACCTGAATACTATTTATATAATCCTAAGTTGTCAAAATTTATAATGATAAGATACTTCAAAAATTTTATAAATTTTACCCACAATATCCCCATGCTTTTATAAAAAAACTTATGTAATTGTTAATTTAAATAACTTAAAAATTATATGAGAATATAAATGATGGGTAAGTATGGATTCAAAAATTTGTATAATTTAATAAAATCTGAAGTTTTAAAGTATCTGGATTATGTACTTATAATTTTATTGAAGTATATTGGCCTTCAATGATGTTTTTACATTCTTAAATAAATGAAATTGAATCTGAATTTCAGTCTTAAATAAATTTTCAATCTTTTTTTATTTTGTAAGTAATTAAATCCATTTTATTGATTATTTACATACCAACATTTGAATGAAAATTCATTACAAATCGTGGATAAGTAAATATTAATTTAATTTTTAATAATATTTATGAAAAAATACATAATAAAAACAAAAAAAAATTTAAAATAAATTGTAAAATATAGGTCATATATGATTTGGAATTTTTTAAATTCATCTTAAATATACGGAATAGCATATAAATGCAGTGATTCAATTAATATCCTAGATTAAGCAATATAATTTTCCCCGGTTTTAAGATTCTTATTCAGTCATGTGGATCGAAAACATCTTCTTACCCTTAATCCTATCCGATATTTTATCTTACTCGTTATACCTTTAAATCCTTAACAACTGAAGGTTTGTAGAACGTTTAAGTACATCAAATCATTCGATAGATAACGGTAACTTCGAACCAATTACGGGTATTTGTGATCTCTCCTTGTAAATCTTGTCCCAAATATTCTCTAATCCTTAATCCTTTTCAAAATTTTTCTCCTAAAATACTTAACAATTAAAGATCAGTAGAAAGTTTTTGTATATCAAATCATTCGTTGAATAAGGGAAGGTTTGAACTAATTACAATTATTAGTAATCTCTACTCGTAAATCTTATCCCAAAAATTCTCTTATACTTAATCATATCCAAAATTTTCTCTTATCCTACATACCTTTAAATTCTTAACAGTTGAAGGTCAGTAGAACGTAATAGTTAGTATATCGAACCATTTAATCTAGAGGTTTGAACTAATTTCACTCACATTGACTAAATTCGGTAAATATGTACTGATAACAAATACGCATACTCTGCATGAGTAATCTTAAAATGTAGGGAGCATTTCCCTCATGGTAAAGCATTGAAATTATGTTATACTTTAGATATATTTCATTAATTACACTGATATAAACTAATATATTAATTATAATACTTTAACTTACTATCACTTGGAAACGGAATCATCGCTAGTTAGGGACTTGTTAGAGAACAGTTAGGAATATTTTTATAAAAGAAAGTTAAAATAATTGAACTACAATCTGTATGGAATAGCACTGCTTTAAATTGCAAATAATTCATAAATATACAATTGCATCTAATCAATTTCTCTCAAATTATTCAAAAACTCACTTACATTATCTTAAACATAATTATTTATTTATTAATAACTAAAAGCTAAAAATTAGAAAATTCTATTATTAATAATGAAAAATACAACTAAAGTAATTAACAAAATTAGTTTTAATATTCCGGTGTTACCAAATATCCTTGACTAATTATACACATTAAAATCTTATATAAAACAAATAAAGCAAATAATAAATATACATGTATTTATAATTCAAACTAATTATAATTCTATTCATTTCTACTAAGAAAATTTCTTATTGTTTTTCTATGTTATCCTGCCGACTGGGTTTTTTTATCATTTTATTTTCATTTTACAGCCTAGAAAAAATTTTATTTCATATTATGTTTTTCTTCTCATTCCCATCGATTTTATTTCAACCTACAAAATTTGTTGTCTGATATTATTTTGGAATTTCGAATTTAAGAATTTAATTCGAATTCATTTTAGGAAAATTTTACAGTAATTTTAATGAGAAAAGAAAATTTTATGCGACTTATACATTTTAGCGCTCATTTTCATCTATTTTAATCTGAATACAACAATGCTGTTCAATTTATACTAAGGTTTTCCCAAAATTCCCTTCACATTAGGGATTTTAGTTTTGTTGATTTAAATGAGTTCAATGGTTAATAAAACGAGAAGAGGAGAGCAGTCTGTGTTTTTAATTTAAATAATGAAAATTAACATATCATATATAAATTTATTTATTTGCATAATAAAATCTATACCAGGCCATGCGAGACTTGTTATTTTCTTATTATAACTGGATTAATGTGTCAATTCCTAAACTGTACTACTTTGATTGTCCAACAACTGACAAGGTTAACTTTAACATTTTAAACAAAGCATTTAATTGTTATTATTCAAATATTGAGTTTCAGATGCCATTAAATAAAATCCTCATAGTAGTTGAGCAATAAATCCCCTGGAATGTTATTTCTTATCGAATTAGAAATAACACCCTGAGTCCTAATTTCTCTGTCAATTTAATCGTCAACTTCTTTAGAAATAAAGCCTCGTAATGTTATTTCTCCCTCAATCTTATCTCTGTTCTCTTGAGAAATTAAGGCTTAGAGTGCTAATTCTTATACTTAGATAATATTCTAAAGGTATGTTTAAGCTAAATTTAAAAAAAAACGTAGATAGAAGAAAGGGGAACTTAGAATTTTGAATCCAACTCTAAAATTCGTCCTAATTCAGGATCTCACCTATGTATATATAAATCAATAATATGGAAAAGAGGAATACTCTGCTTTCGAATACAATTTTAAAAAATTAACCTAATTTAAAACCTTTCATATACAAAGGTATTAGAAATAGGACTACAGGGTTTTATTTCTCTTTCAACTGAATATTTGAATTCTTGAGAAATAAAACCGGGGCTTTTACTTCTCAAAAAATCGAAAGTTAATTAACACCCCGGGGTCTTATTTTCAATTTTTCTGCGTTAATAAATATGAAAAATAAGTCCCTATTATACAATTTCTCTTTGAATTAAAAAAAACATGTCCAGAGCTTCATTTTTGAAGGCTTTATTTCATGGCTCCTGAATTTGTATTGAATAAATAATTTTCAAATTTTTGCATACTTTTAGGCGTTTATTAAAATTTTTAAATTTATATTCAGGAATTCATTAAATTTAATCACTAGATTGATAAATTAAATGATTATTTCTATCTGCCGATTCTATACATAATAAAACAACTATTCGATACTGAAATCATGTGGTTACAGTGTTCATTAATTTTATATTATACATCGATTTTAAATCCACACAATTATTCCATTCCATTCCACAAACTATATCTTTAATTCTAAAATCGAACTTTTTAATAAATTGTTCAATTGAAATTTTAAAAATTCAAATAAAAAATCTCAAGCAATTTACAAAAACAAAATTTTGTTCAAATAAAGCCGAATAACGATTAAAATTCTATTTTTGAAAAAAAAATGTACAAGAAGAGTCCATATAAAGGAATGTTTTTTTATGCAATGGATTTATATTCTCTACATCTATACAAGTTAACAATTTTGCAAGCTGTTCGAAAAAAATTTTAATACAAAACAAAAAAAAAAAAAATTGCATTCTTTTATAACAAAAATCGAAAACTTTTAAGTTTTCAAAGTCTACATGATTTTTTATTGCTTTCGTCATTGTATTGTTATATAGTTATCATTTGTTATACTTGTGTGAAAATCTATTATTATCCTGGATTCATACATCCTTTCAAATCTTTTACAAACTATAAAAAAATGTTATTTTAAGTTATGTTATTATTGTGTATACTAAAATACAATATCGGGAAAAAAATTAAGTACATTTTTTAACTTAAATGCAATGGAATCACATTCAGTAATAAATTATTATTACTCTACACTTTATGCGAAATTTGCAGCAGATGTTGGACTCAAAATGAATGTGGAAAAACTTAGATGAAAGGGAAGACTAATACCACCTGAAAAACTGTAAATGATACACCGGTAACTTACTTACGAAGATTTACTAAAATACTGCTATTTAGGATAGTATAATTACAACAGATAACGGAATCTTAAAAAACACTGAAGATTAAATCAAGAAAACAAAAGCGTCTAAACTATACCATAACTTGCAAGTTATGGCAATCATCCCAAATTAACAAAGCTACCAAACCTAGGATTTTCAAATCATTTGTAAAATCAACCTTCCTGTATGGCAACGAAACACTGTTCTTCACAAAGAAAATAGTCAAAAAATTTCAATCATTCCTAAAAGTTGTAATTTTGAATTAACCCTTAGATGTCTTTGCATTACATGTAAGATAATCTGCTCTAAGACTACATGGAGAAGAACTATAGCAAAAGAAACCGATGAATCATGAAAAATGTAGACTTAAATTAAAGTGCTTGCTCAAAAAAGAACAAGAAACAGAGCCAGCTTTCTAAAAGCCCTATGCTCGCGAAGGGAGTAGAAAAAGAAAAACAAAACACTTTATGCAGCATATAATCTCGCTTTCACCTGTATACACTCTCACCCTCTTTTAAGGGTCCTATACGTTTGAAATAATAACTCGTTCGTGACTCCGTTTCCAACGTTCTTTAATACCATCTTACTACAGTAAGAAGAAAAATTAAAATTTTTAATATAACCTCATTCCAATATCTTGATAAACAAAAATTATAAAAATTAATTTAAAAATATAAATATTATATCTGTTCAAAAAATTTTATCCGATACTGTATTTTATAACTATTTTAATTTAAAGTGGAAGTTTTACACAAAAAAATAATATTTTTTTAACAATAATTTCAAATTTTAAAGTGTGATAAATGAATTGTAAAACCATAGTTTTTAATATAATGTGAATCTGATACTGAGTGTTCCAGATTTTTTCAATACGTATACAACCTTTAAAATAACAAAATGAGAAAAGGGTGGTCAAAATACAGGAGAAAATCATTGAATCATTATTTTCAATACTTTCAATACTTTTGATTTTAAGGGGAAATATTGAAGGTCAGAAAATTTTCTATAAAGAAAACCAAACATCATTGATAAGTTAAAAACTTTAAGTGTTTTTTTCTTCAACTATTTGATGTTGGAGAATATCGAATCTGGAATGGAAGTTGTAAATTGGAACAACGAATCGATACAATTTAAAAAAAAAAATAACATTTCTATTTATTTCATTTTATCATGCATTTCATATCAAGAATCAAGAGCTAAAGAAAGGATTTTTTATTCTTGGATAGTTTAGATATAAACATATTCCATAAAATGTACATGTGTACATGTTACAATTTACGTGAATTGATTTTAAATGAATTTTTGCAACCCGTAGAGAATAATTTGGTACATAAGTTTTCGGAACCTGAATTTAAGTAGATACAAAATGTTTGAATGTGTATATTAAATAAAAAATTATTGTTCCAATTATTGGCTTCAAATATTTAGAAAAAAAATTCGTATAAAGGAAATGAAATAAAAATACTACTGTTTACTTAAAGGATGTATGAATAGTTTGAACTTTGTAACAAGGGGAAAAAAATTGGTAAAGTCAGTGTAAATATACTTTAAAAAATTAAAAGTTATTTTTACTTTAATTAACTAAAATAAAATGATTTTTCAATAAAATTTAAAGAAAAGCTAGTAAATTTAAATTCCTTCTCTAACCTAAGCCGTTCCTCAATCACTAGATAAGGAATAATTCTTACAAAAACCTAAATATAACAAAAGATTTCGATAACAATACCAAATAACGGTAAAACCTCAAAATTCTCATTTCAACAGTATTTAAAGCAAATATCAGTTGCCGCCATATTTTCATAGTCCATTCATTATTAAATGAAACTTTTTAATTCAAAATTACTAAGGATTTCGATAAAAGTATCAAATAACGGTAAAACTCCAAAATTTTCAATTTAAGTTTTTGAAGAAAATATCAACTGCTGACATATCTTCATAGGCCATTCATTTTTAAATTAAACGTTCTATCTCTTAACTTGATTTAAATAATGATTTCGATCAAAATATCAAATAACGGTAAAACCCCAATAATCTCATTTCAAATTATTTGAAGCAAATATCAGTTGCCGTCATGTTTTCATAACCCATTTATTAAACTTTTTAATTCAATATTATTAAGGATTTCGATAAAAGTATCAAATAACGGTAAAACCTCATCATTCTCATCACACAATAGTTTTTGAAGCAAATATCAGCTGCTGTCATGTTTTCATAGCACATTCATTATTAAAATAAACTTTTTAATTCAATATTACTAAGGATTTCGATAAAAGTGTCAAATAACGGTAAAACCCCAAAATTCTCTAGTCATCAGTTTTTGAAGCAAATTTCAGCTTCTACCATATAGAATCTCATTTTCTTCACATATACCCAAATCTCGAAAGATAATTTCAACAAAATTCAGGCCAAATATTACTCAAAATAACAAAAAAAAATTTTTAATCATAATGTCTTCAAAGAATATGAGAACTTAACCCATTCATTTTTCAAATTAAACTTAAAATCTCTTAACTATCAATTGAGTTCATCATATTTAATCCTGATTCCTGAATTGGAAAACAATCAAAACCCAATAGCACAAATATTAATTAAAATGCTTATACAATCACTTTATTGTATTACTACATCTTTCATTTCCACTTCTATTTTATTACAAGAATTCCTTTATTACAAGAATTCTAACCCGTCCTCCATTCTTCGTACTATTCATATACCTTCCTCAGCTTTTCATTTAATATAAAAAAATTTGTGCCACATGTCAATAAACTCACGTACAACAAATTCATTCAACAAAATTGATATAACAAATACTTTACTTTTTTAATAAAATTATATGTTCATTCAATTTCAATATTAAAAAAAAATATATTAAATTCAATTCACTCATTCACAGCACCATTCACAGTAAATTTCAAAAAAAATAAAAATCAAAAGTAAATGATAAACAAATAAAAATTATTATACCCTCTTAATATAAAAATGAAATATCAACCATTCAACTACAGATCCCTGTAAATTATAAATCAAACTTAAATAAACTTTTATATTCTTTTTCCAATTTTTTTTTTTGTGAAATGTTTGAAACAAAAGAAAGCCATTTTCATTCATAGGGAAACGAAGGGATTCCGTTCGAAGGAAAAATTTGGAAATGAATTTGAAAAACAAACAAATAAATGGACCTTAAAAAAAGAATTTTCGTTTTTTTTTCCTTTCTCATTTTTTTTTTTTTTGTAATATGCGTGTATTAATGACGGCTATTACTCAACAGGATATCAAATCTTGAAATCATATAAAACATTATTAAGATATTTGTATACATTTTATATTAATAGATGCTTATATGTACAGGGTGTTCAGAAGTCAGTGGTCAAGAAGAGTTCGATAACAATGAGGATTTGAGAAAAATTGTGAAAAATTAAATTCAAATTGAGGAAAAGAAGTTTTAAATAGGATAATTTAGATATGATTATTAAGGCCTATAGCCTTAGCTTGCCTAACTCCTATTTTTATTTTAACTTTAATTAATTAAAATAAAAAGATTTTTTAATAAAATTTAAAGAAAAACTAGTACATTTAAATTCCTCCTCTAACCCAACGCGGTCCTCACTCACTAGATAAAGAATAATTCTTACAAAAATTTCAATATAACTAAAGATTTCGATAACAATACCAAATAACGGTAAAACCCTAAGATTCTCATTTAGAATATCATTTAGAATCAATAATTTTTGAAGCAAACTCCAGTTGCCTTCATGTTTTCATACCTCTAAATTAAACTTTTTGATTCAATATTACTAAGGATTTCAATAAAAGTATCAAATAACGGTAAAACCTCAAAATTCTCAATTCGACAGGTAACACCCGACTTTTTAACGAATCTTCTATATTGTACAGGGGCTATTTCTTTCAAAAGTTAACTAAGATTATTTGAAGGCTGTTACCTCAGAAACCGTTTGAAATAGACCACGTCCCCCCTACGGAACAATTTTTTGTTCATTATGAAATTTTCAATCACCTCCGTACAGGTTGTGAAGAGCCTCTAAGTTTCAGACACCATGTATATATTTGAACTCAATAAATTATGGAAAACCTCTACCCAAACCGAAAAAACTTCTTCTGTTATTTAACAAACCCAATACTTAACATTAAAAAAATCGAAAAATTATAAAAAGATCAGACCATGTGGAAATCTTAGAAAATTAAAGAGAAGAAAAATCATTTTTCTATGAAAAATTTTTTATTTTAATTTTTTTTTTTTCAAAATCATTTTCTTTTAAACTAACTTTTGGGATGAGTACTAATTGAGTGTATAAAATTGGTATTCATTAAATAACGTAATCAAAGAAAAGCCAAAGTTCCATTTATTACAAATTTTTTTTTTGAAGCATTTAAAGATGAATACATGAAAATTTAAAGATTTATTTTGTATAGATTTAAATAAATATCTTACAATAAATCAAATTAATTAGCTAGAAGTTTAATTTAATCAGAAGAAAAAGAAAAAATTAAAAAATATTTAACAAGATTGTTTTATTTATTAGAAAAGTTTTTGAAACCCCACTTTGTATTTTTTTTTAAACATTTAGTTAAGTTAAAGATTACTTAATTAATTTTTTAAATCAATTTTACTATTATGTATTTAATATTACATACTTTATTCTGTAATACCTGTTGAACCCATTTTAAATTAAAATATTTTGTTGATTCTATGATCGGGTTTATGTCGTATGCCTATGTCGTATGCCTTCCTTCAGAATTTAAGAGACATAGGAATTTCTTAGATCATATTTCTAAAAATTTCACAAAGGATTAAATCTATCATTGTATTTTATTTTTGAAAAAAAGATGAAGTCATAGACTGGAGTTCTTAAAGCTATATATTTATGAATTTATTCATTAATATAATCTTTTCACGTGAATTTGGTCCTTCTTTTAAAAGATCATCATATATGAAAAAATGTACTCATTCATTTTATCTTAACTAAATATTGCAAGAAAACTTAAAAAAATTCAACTCTCAAGTCCGAATAGTCCCCGAAAAACAGTCCCCAAAAATATAGGTACCATTTTTCAGGACTTATCTCAATTTTTTTTTTCTATTACAGAATCGGGAACTAGGTTTTTTAAATAACTCCAGTTAAATCTTTTGGTCCCAAGATAACGGGGCGAAAGATCCTTTTTCAAAAAAGAATTTGGAAAAGGGCAATTTTATTTGAAAACTTTCTAACAATTCATTTTAAAAAAAGGACCAAGTTCATATGAAAGGAGTTTATTTTTCTTTAACAAAAAGTGTGGAGATTTTTTTTTTTTTTTTTAAATAAACTTTTATTTTGTAATAATTTTTACATATGAATGTCTTAACCTACAAAACAAAGTTAACAAACAAGGTATAACTCTTTTATTTTTAACATTTAAAAATATTTGAATTTTTTTTATGTTAAATTTAATATATAATAAGTAAAATTATTTCTGTTTTAAAGTACAAAACTATTGTAGTATAATCTTATTCATACATCATTGAAAAATTTTAAAAAACCAATGTTTAATAATTTTTTTTTTTTTTATAAAACTTAACTAACCTAACCTAACTTAACCTAAACTTAAATTTAAATAAACTAACTTATTGACTAAAAATAGCACAAATGCTTTTTAAAAAATATATTAAGATGTATTTAACCACCAATAATCTTTATTTATAGCTTTATCTTTTTCTGGTATGGACATTTCGTATCTTAAATTATCTCCGTTAATATTGCCTGGGATATACTCGATTTTTTTGCATGTAGCCCGTCTACTATAATGAAATAGTATAGGGACATGATCTTGGTTTTGAGTGTATCTATATTTGTCTAAGAAGATGAAGTGCTCAGGAGCTATAAAACCCGTGAGCAAGGTCTTCTTAATGTACTCCTCATTGTGGTAAAATATATGTGATATTAAACCATTTTCTGGAGTTTTTAATGCTCTATCAAAATGACTTCTGATTAATTTTATCATAAAATTATCTATTCTCATGATTTTGGCTTCCTTGTACAAATATTTATTAGAATAAAAATGCTTGTATTCGGACTCAGGCTTTCTATGTTTATTAATACAAACTCTTATGCACTTTCTTTCGAATTTACGTATTTTTTCCATTAAGCTTGCGCTAATGTTGTACCATATTGGTACCCCATAGACAAGATTTGGCCTAATTAATGTCTGGTAGCATATTATTTTAACTCTATTGCTAATATTTTTGTTGTAAAAGAGTTTTTTAGCTGCCATAAAGGATTTATTGCCTTTATCTATTGAGTATTTTACATGATCTATGAAGTTTAAGTTTCGATGTAACTGAACTCCAAGATATTTAACGAATTTTTTGTTTGCGAGAGTTGACATAGGCGATTTAATTTTAAAATGTTTCCAATTTTTTCTAATGTCTGAACTAGTTTTGTCAACCGTATTACGGAATAATATGGTTTCACATTTGTTGTAGTTCAATTTTAATATCCATATCTTGCAATAATCCTGCACAATATTAAACATTTTTTGTACATTATATTGAATGCTATTTACAGTGTCATTCGCAGAGTATATTATAATATCATCTGCGAATGCCAGGGCGTAGTTATTTCCTTTTACTCGTTCTAGCAAGAATAAAAGATCTGCTGTATATATAGTAAAAAGGATAGGTGCGTTAACAATACCTTGCTGAAGACCGTTTTCAATTAGGAATGATTTGTCAGACTCGTTATTTTTGCTATATACTAAAAATTTGTTATTATATAACATATTTTTAATCAGTATAATTAAGCGTGGCGGGAACTTATATTTTATTAGTTTATAGATTAATCCATCCAACCAAACTGAATTAAAAGCCTTTTCAAAGTCAATCAGACAGGCACCAATGCCGTATTTCTTGTTTATGAACCAGCAGATATCTGAGGTTAATTTGGTTATAGTATTAACAGTACCATGTTTGTGCCTAAACCCAAACTGATTTTCTGGAATGAGATTGATTGACTTTGCATAATTTGAAATTTTATCGTTTATTAAGGTTTCAAATACTTTACTAATGTTTGGCAGTAAGCTTATCGGTCGATAATTGCTGGGGTTGGTTGGATCTTTGCCAGGTTTTTTTAGCAATATCGTTTTCGATGTTTTCCAAATATGCGGAAAATACGAATTATTTATTGCATTATTGAATAGGATAACATATTTCGAAATAATTACACCACTTAAATTTTTTAAAACTATGTTTGGGATTTTATCGATACCAGAAGAAACTTTATTTTTTAAAGCTTTAAACTTTAAAGAAAGCTCTGTCTGGTTCGTGAATTCGCTATTTTCACCACTTTGCTCAGATGATTTGTTTGTGTTGGAGAAATTACTCAGAGTTGAGTTGAAATTTAATGTTTGAGAGTTATTGAGTTGTGTTATTTTATTTATGATTTGGTTATGTATTCTATTATTTGTAGGTATATTGATTTTGTGAGTGTTTTCAATGTATGTGCCAAGTACATTGTAAATTTGTGATTGATCTTCTACTATAAATTTATTTGTGGTGGTTTTATTTAATTTGTTGAAGTCTATGTTATTTTGAGAGAGTAAAGTTATATCATTTTGGTCTATGTGTAATTTTGAAATCTGATTGTATTTGTTTTTGCGGAATATTTTATTTATTTCGGGGAACATGTTTGAACTATTTGTTGGAGTTATTTTTTGGAGACGAAGTTGCCAGTATTTATTAATTTCTATTTTAATTTGTTGTTTAATTAATGTATTGATGTTATTTAGGAGGCTTTTGAGCAGTTGAATTTGTTGATTAGAAAAGTTTAATCTTTGTTTTTTGATCTTATGTATATCGTTCATGAGGCTGTGTTTTTTGTTTAAAAGAATTTTTAGCTTAACTGAGTAGAATTTTTTTAAATTATTTTGATTTTTGATTTTTGGTATAACTTCATCCATAGTTTTAAGAATTATTTCGTTCAGCTGTAAAAGATGATAATCTACATTTTGGTTAGACAAATTGCAGTTATCGAAAATTTTATTGCAATTGTTGGAGTTGTATTTGGAAAAATAGTTTGAATTTAATTTAGTTTGAAATTTGCCCCAGTTTACTTTTGAAAATATGAATTTATTACTATGACTTGGTAACTCTTGCAATAAAAGCTCTTCATTTTTTAGTGACATTGGAATTTGAATGGCATTATGGTCACTATCGTATGGGAGAGTGGTGAGTTTGTTTTGATTTGTTTCAAAACAAATTTTTATTCTAATATCTGTTATCACTAAATCAATATAAGAATTTGCACGTGGTAGTGTTGGTGCATCGGTTAAGAGTAAGTTACTCTTGTATAAAATTTTGTTGTCTTGTAACCATTTGTATAATTGATTGCCTCGAGTATTGTTAACACAGTTTAACCAAGAAGTATGTTTGGCATTAAAGTCGCCAGTTAATATATAGAAATTATTGAGATTCGAAAGATTTAAAATTTCGAATATTTTTTCTAATTCTGTTAAAAAACTATTTGAATTCCTATTTGATGCATAAATAGAAATTATAAATAATTTTTTTCTTTGTTTTAATTGTAATGATATAATGCATGGTTCGATACATTGAAAACTATCGAAAATGCGATTATTTACAATATCAAATTGGAAACATTTTTTAATGCATATGGCAACACCGCCACCATCAATATCGATATTTCTATCATTTCTAATTATGTCATAATTATCCAATGCCATATGGTTATTTGGTTTTAATTTTGTCTCGCTCATGCAAATTATGTCAGGTTTATTGAACTCTACAAAGTGCATAAGAGAAAGCTTTTTATTGTTGGAGATTAGTGAATTGACGTTTATGGATATTATTTTTAATTTAGTATTGTTAAAATTCATTTATAAATTAGTGTTTAATTTTTAATGATTCCATACAAATTTTAATATTGTTAGAATTTTGGTTAATTTGTTTTTTTAGTGTAAAAACCGATTCTGATAGTAACGATTGTAATTGCAGTGATTATGAATGCAACAAATCCTCGAACTTTCGGAGGCTGAGCTTCTGTAAGTATGCACCATAGCATCATTAGTTAAGGATTTATTATTTCACTTAAAAAATTATCAACATATACAATTTTTATAAACTTTAAAATATAAATTGAAATATTTTTTAAATAAAATTAATTCCGAATTCCTAATATTAAATAACAATATAAAACATTTTCCTATTTCCACCATTTTTTTTTTCTTTTATACACTTTTAAAATGTCGAGTGACGTTCCACTTCCTGGATATAAATGAAATATAGAAAAAAAATTTAAAATGAAACAAAATGGCACTAATAGCTTGCAAAAAAACAAAAATCAATTCAATGTTATAAAATCAAACCATGTCAATAGGTTCAATTACATCACAAAAAAAGCCTATATTTTCTATTCAATTCCTTTTTTTTTTGC
>CAUJBZ010000623.1:0-17698 GCA_963082915.1 Dolichopus griseipennis
AAAATGGGACGAAGTTGAAAATACTTTGCAAATTATGACAACTAAATTTAAAAGTACTATTATAGATGATAATAAATGTTTTGACCAATTTTCAAATTTAAAAGTTTTTGTTGCAGAGTTGGAACAAGCAGAAGAATACCAAAAACTTCTATCCCATGAGAAATGGTTAAAATATTTTAATACTATGAAAAAACCTGAGCTTTTTCTCTGAGCTTCTGAAAATTTGTGAATTTTTTTTTTTGTATTCCCGGTCAGAACGCAACCGTTGAGCGTGTATTTTCAATGATAGAAACTCAATGGACCAGCGAAAGAAATAGATTAACGGTTTGAAACTGTACGAGCAATTTTACTTGTTACGTTTAATTATAAAAATGTATCTTGCAAAGATTTTTTAAATCAAATTAAAAATGAAAATGAAGTTTTATTAAAAATATCATCTTCTGAAAAATATACGAAGCAATAGAAATTATTCTTAATAAAAAATTAAATTTATAATCATTTATCTTAAAATGTGATCTCATTTATGTATAATGCTAATGCAGGCTTATTTTATTTGTTGTTAAAGCATTGATTAAATAATGCAATGAATTGATTTTTTTTTATATAATTTATATATTTTTGTTTATTTTGATAAAATAAGTATTGATACTATAAGCATTGATTAAATCATGGAATGAATTGTTTTTTTTATATAATTTATATATTTTTGTTTATTTTGATAAAATAAGTATTGATACTATAAGCATTGATTAAATCATGGAATGATTGTTTTTTTTATATAATTTATATATTTTTGTTTATTTTGATAAAATAAGTATTGATACTATAAGCATTGATTAAATCATGGAATGAATTGTTTTTTTTATATAATTTATATATTTTTGTTTATTTTGATAAAATAAGTATTGATACTATAAGCATTGATTAAATCATGCAATGAATTGTTTTTTTTATATAATTTATATATTTTTGTTTATTTTCATATAATAAATATATTTACATAGTATATGTATTAAAAAAATATCTAAACTCTTTTACTCTTTTTGGTCTCTTTTTTTTTTATCCTCAAAGTCTCTATTTTTCGATTTTTTAACTGACATTTACTCTATTTCTGTTTTTCCTTCTGGGATCCCTATACAATTAGTATGGAATTTTGATAATCACAATTTTAAAGTGCAATAAATATAATAAAATTGTCAAATAATTATTTGAATAGCCCAAATACTTTTATACATAAATATCAAATTAATTTTTTTTTTAAATTATCCCGCCATAAAAATTTACAAACTTACCATTCATATATTTTCCCTATAAATCCATTTGAAAAATGTATATATGTATATATATATGAATGTAATTGTTTTGTTATTAAGTAACGTACAGATCCTTTTAAGCATTTATTAATTATTTTTAATTTCCATAATTAAATTTATTAATATTTATTTTAAAAAAAAATTACAACTGAAAACTTTGTTTTAAAAAAACCATCACTCTAATTTTATGATACAGTTAAATGTTAAATGTAAAAACATCAATTGACAATCTGTCAAAAAAAATTCAAAAATTTTTGTAATATTTTTTTGATGTCAGTGTTTATAGGGATGGAAAAGATAAGAGTGAATTTAAACTATGACAAAAAAACGACACAGAGATCGCGCGATGCGATACGATCGCGGGTACATATATTGTTAATGTCGAAATTATATAAATAACTATATAGTACATATATATATATATATATATATATATATATATATATATATATATATATATAATTTTTAGTAAAATAGATATATATATTTATCTAAAATATTTTATTTTACTACTTATTGGGATTGCAAATTTACTAATTGGGATTTTTCGCTAATGAGGATTGCGAATTTACAAATGATATTTAAGCTGGAAAAGGTTAAGAATAGTACGTTATTCGACGGCATTACTTAACAAGAGCAACATAAACGCGAACCTGTGTGGCTGATCTTCTGTTACATTACTACAAAATGAAATTAATTAACAAAAAAAACATATTGCATGTCTTCATTGATTCCTTCTAATTCTAATCATAATTATATCAAAAATAAAACTACTCTACAATATAAAATATATACAATTTCTTTCATTTTCTCTGAGGAAAACTCGTTTACATATAAAATTCGAATTTATAATGGTTCTTTTCTATTGAAATTAATCTTAAATAAACTGAATTCAACTTCAAAGTTTAAAACTACATAATCCAAACAAGTGTTAGAAAAAGTATTACATATATGAATTTATTGAATTTATTATACGGTTTATCAAAATAAGCTTTGAAACCATTGTCCATTATAGCCATAGAGCTAATTTAGACGGTGTCAACGTTGTAGTATTCACATCTTGTTGTTATATCTGCTTAAAAGCTCTTTCCGTTTACACGTTGATGTCATGTATACATAGAGTTCTGCCGCAACTTTATATGTGTGAGTTAATATTATCAGATTTTTTTCCAATAGTATATCACTCTTTAATGTTTAATATAAGAATGATGTGTAGTATATCATAAAAAAATTTTTGACCTGAAAAATTTTTTATTGCTTTTTTAGATGTATTGGTGACTGTCAACACGTAAGGCACCTAAATTTTGGTTAACAAAAATGTACAAAAATGTATACAAGATTTTCGGGTGTTAACCGTGTTTTCGTCGTTTTTTTTCGTGTTAAAGCTTTTTTGTAGAAGAAATGAGTAAGTGGGAAAGAGAAAGAAGATTATGTTGACAACAACAGCTGCCACGTCTAAACGCATGGATAGAAATACTAGTTCTAGAATGGCAAAAGAATGTTCCCGACTCTTTTCTTCTAATGTGATTTCCTATCCTGAGGTATTCAGACAAAAAATACATATGCAATTTCGTATGCGTATACAAATGGTACGGCTACTTCATCTGTCATTGCTTATATTTGAGTAAATGAGAATGTTTATTAGGCAGTTTCTCATTAGTTTTTTTGTTTACATTTTTACATAGAAATACATTTGGATTGGGCAGTTTGTATATTGTAAGTTATTTCGAATAAAGATATTTACTATTTGATTTAATTTACTTTTACTTTAAATATTTACTTTTAATATTAAATATATGGGTCATTGCCAATTAAAACGTCTTTTTCGTGTCTCTCAAGTTTATCGTTTTATAAATTACTAAAAATATATAACTATACACACAAACTATAGTTAAATTGTAAAGTTTGATGCATTCAATAAAAAAAAACAATGTAACGACAAAATTTCAAAATTTTAAATTCCAGTTTACTCTTATCTTTTTACACTTCCCACATTACTCTCATGTAAAATAATTTGTCTCCATCAAAATTTTCAATATATTTTATAAAAAAAAAACTTATTGTTGTTCTAAGGTATAAAAATTAATAACTACATCGTAATAATTATGTTATCTACATTTTATGCATATTTATAATTATCTTATTGTGTTTTCCTATTAGTCATTTTTTTTGCATTTTAATTTTGTCTCAACTGCATAACATGAGTGTTACGTTTTTAGAGAATATTACAAAAATCTAATAAAATATTAAATATAAATATTTAAGAATAGTGCATAGATAAATTTAAACTATTTAGATCTTAATATAAATTGTGATATAAAAATTTGTTTTGTAAAAGTAAAGATTTCGATAATTAAAACTTTTGAGTATGGTAAGTACAAAAAATAAAACATGAGTGTTACGTATTTTTTTTTAAATATGTTTAAATATATAAATTAAATTGAATGCAAATTAAATACAATAAGTGCGAAACAAAACTTTTTGCATTATCAATTTTTGTATTTTGATATTACAATATCCGTAATTAGAATATATCGTAAAAAAAAACATGAGTGTTACATCAGTATATGTATGGATTTAAAGATAACACTCATGTAAAAAATCTCTAAAATGTTATATATTTCGCTAACTACTTTTATAAAAGGTTCCAATTTTTATATCTAAGTAAAATAATAATTGTAGTATAGTTTCCAATATTTAAGACTTTAAAAAAAATTAATTTTATTATTTCAAATTTTAAGACCGAAAGACGTTTTCGTTGGCAATGACCCATATAAATGAACAAAGCATCAAGAAAAAAATTTGAATAATATTAGAAGAAATTGCAGTCAATTTTTTTTAAAAATAATGGAGTCCCCAACAAGTAAGTATATTTTTAGTTTAATTTTAATTAACTTACATATCTATTTTGATTTATCTTAAGGTATTTATTCATGGTGGAAATGAAAATAAGTAAATCAAAAACAAATCATCATTTTTTGAACAAAACAAAAAGTATTTATAGTCTTGTGAATATATAAACATTTTTAGCCATTTTTAAATATTAACGAACCTTTTGCAAATATGAAATCTACATTTATGTTAACCGTGAGGGTTTGATTTCTGTTTCAAATAACGAATTAAAGAATTAAAAGGTTTTTTCTTTACCCTTTTTTTATTCAATCAAAATTTTACTTATTATTTAAAAATTTTAGCATTACAATATGATTTTCAAATTGATTCTATTCAAAAATAGACAATGTTTTGGTAAATTTACAGAACGGTCACTTAATAATAATGAAAAATGGAAAGCAAAAACCAAAAGGAAAATACCTTTAAAATAATTTTAAAAAAAATCGGCTGAAATTTGTAAAACCTCAAGAAATAAAAATAAAATTCTTTAAGCAACACTTTCTTCCCATTAAGCCCTTTATTTAATTTAATTTTTTTTAAAAAACTTCAAAAACCACAACAACACACAAATTTTTTGAATTTATTTTCTAATTTGTTTTCATTTACTTTTAACTTTGAAATCTTACTTGAATCGTACTTAAAAGTTTCTTTTATATTTCACTTTCAAAATGAAATAAATCGCGGAGAAACTAGTAAATACATACAAACGGTACACGTACCAAATTTTGAAATTTGTCTGAAAATTTTTTCTCTATTGCCATTCTAGTACTAGTAATTCTATGATTATAGCCTATCTACAATGAATGCTCTCATTCCGTTCTCTTCACGTAACTATCTGTCAAACTAAGTTAATTGTAAGTGTCTACAATAGTCGCAGCCATTCCGCAGTCATTAAAAAATTTGTTTTAGAATGGAAATCAATTTGCATGTTGACCAAAATATGCGTGTAATATAAGTATATGTAGATTATATATAAAAACTCTATATTTGAACATGTAGAGTTCATAATGTTAAACCACCCCTAAGTGTAAGTACTTAAAATAACTCGGCGATCAGAAATTAAAACAATAAATTTATTATAATCATTATTATATTATATGAAATGAATTAATACTATTATGTTAAGCGGGTACTTTAAAATAGAAAATTGAAGTACTTAATTTAAATAATCAGTTTTAAGCATTGGTTGATAAAAGTACTTATAAAAATAGAATATTAATAAATTTAAAAAAAATTAAATAAAATGCTTTATAAAAAATATTTTTTTTATAATTCATTAAACAAATAAAGTACATATATCTCATATTGGGTTATCAGTATGTTATGAACCTACACACGTTTTCTTGTGTGCACATACAGTGACGCTTTTATTTATTTAAACGTGTTGTTAGTTATTAATTATTATGTAAGTAAATTTTTTAGCTAATAAAATATATATTTTTATTTATGGTATATATACATATACATAGCATAGGTAAAATCCAAAATTTGGTTGAGTAGGCTCACAAAGTATCTTTAAATCATTATATCATTTACCTTTAAAAATTATTAGTTTTTCGAAATTTAGATAATTATGCCGTTGTTTAAGGTAAGTCAAAGGGCATACTTAATTTTCCATACCTTTTGTGACGCTATAAAGAGGGGATAGATTTAAACTTAAAGGTATAGTTCGGATCGGAATCGAAAATTAAATCGATTTAGCTTTATGTTTCCGTCTATGTGTCAATACGATTACTCAAAAACTAAAGGAGTAAGAATTCTTAAATTTTCACAAATTCCTTTTTATACAAGAACCGAATTTGTGGTTAGCATAATTCTACTGATATATGAGCATAACTCTACTTATGATATCACAAAATATGGTTTGGTCTTCCGAGTATGGTAAGTTGTGTATTTGAAATTTAGCCCAAAGTAATTAACCTTGTGATATAATGTTTTATCCTAGAGTTGACACAGTCTAATCTAGACAATTCCCCGTTTAAAATATATTTTCAAGTTTTAAAATAAAAATTATGAATAATCTGCTTTGAAAAAAATATAATTACACAAAAGTCGTATATATTGTAAAATTATATATTTCTTAAAGTTATATTAATTGTTTCCTTCACTCTTTTAAGGTTTGTGATGTATTTAAAACAATTTTTTTTATTTATTTAAACTTGATTTATTACAAAATTATAATAAATTTTCAACATTCTCATTAAAGCGACCTATAACTATTAAATGAACACCAATATTGCATGCAAGGTAAGTGTATGACTTTAGTTCGACCCCAATGTGTGATATGCCATTTACCTAACCATATAAACAATTTCTATACATGTAGCTTATAACATGTCCACGAAAATAATTTCCAATAAGTGCAGTGCGTCACTGTACATTCTAAATAATTTATATGACACATACAAAACAAGTGGAGAAAATAGCGAAGGGTTTTTAAAAAGCACATCTTCAAAATTATATAGGGTTTCTTACTGAGTATTTTATCATTTATTTTTATAAAAATAAATGATAATATTAAAATTTAGTTATTTCATTAATTTATTAATTATATGACTAATAGTGAAATCCTTAGAATATAACCCAAATACACTCAAGAAAACCTCTTAATAAGTGCGAAATATAATGTTGGAGCTTCAATGTTAACGTTTAATTTTGGAAAAACTTACACTGGTTAATAAGTTACTGTTTTATAAAAACATAAAAGTTTTAATTTTTAAGATCTAGTATCCCTTCAATGTGGATGGTTCCCAAATTTTTGCTGGATCAAACTTATGATGGATCTGCCCACCCCCTCCTGTCCTCACCCTTCCATTTTTTTAGGTTCTAGGAAATCAATTGTGAACTCCATACCAAATTTAGAATTTCACCTCTAATTTTATTATCTAAAGAAACATGGCTAAAACTAAGGGACAATTTATTCAATTTAAGAACCCCTTTTAAATTTAACTAAAACCTTTCACATATGTTAAAATATAATGCTGCAACTTTAAATTTTGTATATATTTCTAAAAAAAATTTGAACAGGTATTCAAGTTACAGGTGTTTAAAAATATCAAAATTTCAATTTTCGAGCCGTGTTTAAAAAAATTTATTAACCGACTCCCACTAATTTTTGAGGATCTAACGTCTCCCAAAATTTCAAGACCCTATCTTGAACCGTTTAGAAGATATGTGTGGCCGAAAAATTGAGTTTTGTATAATGGTAAATTTTAGTATCGTATGGCAACCCTAAACATTTGTCTTTTATAAAAATTTATAAATTTTATAAAACCAGCTATCATTTGCCATTTTCAGATTGAAAATACACTTAACAGAACTCTTGTTATAACAATTTAAAAATAGGGCTTTTTCCAACTTTGGGGGGCGGTAGCTCCGTAACAGATGGGGCTACAGAAAAAAGTTCTTCTACGAAATTATTTTTTTTAGAATACCTATCCGTGGTTAAAATTTCTTAACTCTATTTGAAACGGTGTAAAAGTTTTGTAAACATACGGACGGACAAAGTGAAGCTATATAGCCACATTTTTACAAAATTTTTTGAAAATGTGCTAAAAAACACTACATAATGACATACATATTTGACTATGTCTTGACTTTGATAAGATAAGTTTAAAATATTTCGCATTTATTACATTTAAAATAAATTTTCATGTCTCATATAAATTCTCATCTTACAATTTAGTCATTTAAGGTATGAAAAGACAATTTACAGGAACGTACAACATACATACGTATTACGTATATCACTTTTGTATCTAAGAAATATATTTAACACCCTCAAGAAATTTTATATTTTATTTTATTTAGGTATATATATTTCTTTTGTTGTGGTTTAATAGAATTATAGAAAAAAATATTAAAATTGATAACAATGGCTAATAAAATTTATTTATACATATATATATATATACAACTATTTTAATACATTTTATTATGTACATATATTATATACATATAATATAATATGTATCTACAAATTTACACAACATTCTCTTCAATAAAAATTTAGTGATAATAAAATTTATATTAATATATATTTTATATTTTTTATATTTAAATTTCTTTCTGAAATTCTGAAATTCTGTTACAATTTTTGATAATCAGTTATACAAAAATTTTTTAAATAATTTTCTTATCAAAAGCATTATTTACTACTTATACATAAAATAATATAATAAAAACAGTATTTTGTTTTTTCCAATGAATATACTGTTATTTAATAATATGAAATTTATTTAAAACGTACCTAATATATATTATTATCAATAAGATTAACAAAAAAAAAAAATTTTTAATTCTGTAACTGGGTGATATGTGATATACTAATTGTGTTATGATAAACAAAATTAATTCTTAGATTATAATAGGAATAATATAGGTACTTAGGTACCGGTCAGGTATTTTAATATAATGTAATATAAATTAAAAAAAAAATTTAATTAGGTAACTTTAAAAACATTTTTATAATAGCTTTAAATAGTATTACTTGTTTTTATTAAATTACTTTATCTTAAGATATTTTGTTATTAAATTTATTTTATATTTTGTTAGATTACATATTCGAAAACCACATGTGCATTCAATAAGTATTTTTTAAACACTATATGACACTATTATTATAAGAAATTCGAAACTTGTTCTTTTAAATTAAAATGAATAATACCTCATCTGAAATAAATCCAATACTACACTAGGAAGGATTCAAGATGAATTATGCTTATAGTCGATTAAAACCACTGAAAAAGTCTTCATGTCGTATCTGCATTATCAAAATTTTTATTGTAAACATATTTGACAACAAATATATGAAGTTTGATTAGTAAAAAAACACTCACTTATGAAAAAAATTATTATTTAATTAGTGATTAGTGTTGATGCAATAGGGCCCCCCTGTTCAGGTTCGATTTAAATTAACTTTCCAACTCTACATCTTCAACCTATGTCTCGCCGACTTCCTTCCCCTTTATCCAGACTTAAAATAATGTTTTATAAAAGAACCCTTCCTAAAGTCTTAATAATGTGTTAAAAAATAATTTTTTTTTTTTTTTTTTGTTTTTGTGAGGGAATGAAACGCTCGAAAGCCACCCATTGAAACTGTGCGGTATTTCGTTGGGTAGTGTGCGATTTTAACGCACCAAAACCACACCCTTTTTGAACCAAACTTTAGGAAGGAACCTGTGATACAAATGTACAGTTTGGTTACAGGGATGGGATATGAAAGGATTTTAGGATTGTCGATGGATATTTGGGAATTTTGGATTATGGTGGATGGGGAAAATTTGGAGGGATATTTAGGAGAAAGATTTTAATATTCTTCTTAAATTTATTTAAGTCGTACACATACGAATTACCAACTTTAGGAAACACATTGGACGGAATGTGTTTCCATAATCTCGACATGCGCATAACCATAAGCCGTGTCCATAAGCCGTGTTTCGCCATCTAAACAATTCGACGCAGTATGGATGAGCATCTGTTGCACTCCTTGTTTCACATTGGAAAACTTTGAGTGGAGGCTAAACTGCAATAATCAAACGAAATGAATGTAAATGATCGAGTTTATAATTCATACAATAAAGAAAATGCATTCAGACTATTGTTTTAAAGGCGGTTTTAAATTATCAATGAAAAGTTAAAGCTCGTGTATGTAGTGGTTTTTCAACGATAGGAAATTACTAATCATAAGTTAATTCTAAAAAATTTACACAAAAACTTATTGAGTGATTGCAAATAAATAATAAACTCATATATAATTAACCTTAGAAATATTCTGATTAAGAGTTAAATAACACTTATTAAACAAGAATTGATTTTTAATTTCAGTTCTATAAATTATAATACAAGGAATCTATTTGTATTCCAAATTTTTTTTTAAAAAAATTATTACTATTATTTACATAAAGTATAGGAAGTGACAATTACATTCAAGGAAAAATTAACGTAATTTATTTATAATTATTGTGAATTAAACCGCTGTTCTGTGAATTAAACCGCTGAATTAAACAAAGTGACTAAAATTTGGTGTTAACATCTTAAGAGCAAACATGATCTGAACTTCAAAAGTCCCTATTTTTTTTAAAAGTAATATATTTAAAGGATTTTGATGGCAAAAATTTCATCACTAGTCTAGTCTAAATTATTTAATAAGATCTATATTGAATGAATTTAATGTATCTTATTTGCAATTTAATTTATAATTGAATTTTGAATTTTTAAATTTTTAAAATAAATTACTAGTACTTTATTTTTGCTTGATTCTTTTCACCCGCACTTATAATCTTCAGATTTATTTACATTGATTTAATTTAAATATTATCATTTAATATATTTAAGATACACTTAACAAATAAACATATTTAGTATTATAAAATGAAAAACTGAAAAAAAAATTAAAGTTAAATATAAATACGAATATACTTTTAAAATTTGAGTAAAACATAATACTTAAATCCATCCATACTAAGTGCTAGAAAGTCATGTTATAACTGAGGAAATTTTGTTTTTAAAATTTTATTTAAACCGGAATAAATACAAAATTAAAATGTCAACAAGAAGTCTTCATGATTCATATTAGTTTAAAATGTAAATAAAACGATAAATAATTCTCAAAAAATCACCACAACGTCATCAGACGATTTGTGTGTGCACTTAAATTAAACTCTTAATATGCCGAGTGCTTTTGCACTTGAATAAAAAAAATGAAAATTAATTTTTAACTAGAAAAAAAAATAATGAAATATGTATACGTATAAGATATCCAGTAATTTAAAACCTTTTTTAATTTGGAAAATGCTCTAAATGACACTAGAATAAAGATATAATAAATCAAAATTCAGGTATATTTTTAATCTGTTTCTTTGAATTATATATTCAATTAAATTATTTGTTATTAATTATATATGTATATTAATATAACAGATAAGGTATATAATTATTATTTATTAACTAAGCCATTAATTTGAAGCCAATTATGAATGGTAGCTGAGTAGCTGAGCTGAGTCGTATCGAAAACAAGTTAAAATTTTTTTTTACTTTTGGTGAGATTCGAACCCGGGCCTCTCAAATATAAGATTCGACACTCTAACTACTATTTTAATTCTCGTATAGGGAATTGACAAAGTTATATCACCTGCTTCTTATCAAATAATGTAATATCAAAGGTCTGCAGTTTTAAATGAAGTTATTTGGATTGACAGGTCTTTACCAATGCGCTCCTTATCAAATAATGTAATCTCAAATGGAAAAAAATATTCTATATACGTATGTATACAAACTTGTCAAAAAGAATTTAAATATAATTTATTAAAGAAATTTCATAGACACCAATCGATTGAAAATTGATATGTGTAATATATAAAATTAAAATTCTCTAAATGTTGCAAGACTCTGAAGTTCTTCTTAATCTATAAAACAAAAAAAGTAAATGATATGTAAATAAAAAATGTAAAACAAAATGTCAATGCCGTTAAACAACTTACCAATTTAAATAAAAATAAGCTGCGTTCATTAAAAATGTGAAATAAAATTATGTACAAAAACAAAACGCAAATTGAGGCAAAAGATTTCCTCAACTAGGAATACATTTATTCAAGCTATTAAGACTTAATTGATCGGACTTAATTAACTACCTCAGTACGTATATAATTTATTAAGAAGGTTCATCCATACTCTTTTCATATCAACTTGGTCTTTATAATTTAGTCCTTTTTTAAAAAATGCCCCGCATCTTGCGATCAGAAGTCAGACTCACATGATTTAGAAAACCCAAGTTCCATATTTTGTGATAGAAACCAAAATGAAATAAAATATCAAAATAAGTCCCGAAAAATGGCATTGAAATTTTTCAGAACTATTTTTTGAAGCGGGTTTAAGATTCGAACTTTTTAGTTTTTCTTGCTGTACTTTGGTTTCAAAATAAAATCGATAAGTATATTCCTTTATATAAATGTTTATCCGAAAACTGTATCCCAAAAAACGGGACCGATTAATAAAAGACCAGTTTAATTTCTAATTTTCGGAATATTTTTATTTGAAAAAGGACCAAATTTATTTGAAAACAAACAGATTTCATGTAAAAAGAACGTCTTTATATATTCGATCTGATTTCTCTATTTTGATCATAATTAACGCTTCCATTAAGCAAATTTCTTTGCTCAACCTTTTCATATCCAACCTTTTCTTTATCCCTTTTTGCCCCGCCTTCAAATCCTCAAAAATTTTTTAAGGTTATAAAATTATTAGTTTATCATAAGACTCTTATTATATACTTTTATATGAACTTGCCTGTGCCTATGGCTTTATTTTTCAATCTGTCAGTTGGTGATACATTTATTTTTATTTTTAACACAAACCGACAGACACAAATTAATTTTATTTTATATATAAATATTGTTTTATTGTTATATACTTATATTATATGAAAGATCAATAACCATATTTCTTAGGTTGGTGTTGGAATCAGTAAACATAGATTAAATGGAGAATTTCTTTTCTAAACGTCAATATACAATGACATGTAAAAAAAATAAAACAAAATATACAAATATTAAACCTTATCACAGTTGTACTCATAATCTTTTGGTTAGCCCCTATCAAATGAACCCAAAAATATATTTTTTTTTTTATTATTCTACTATTCTCAATAACTTTTGATAAATCCTTTATATATATGTACATATATATAGTATTTATAATATATGTACATATATATAGTATTTATTATATTACTAATTAATTATTAAATATAATTTTATCAATATAATAAGGTACAAATTTCAATAAGTTCACTTGTACTTAATTTTATACAGAGAATTAATTATTTTGTACTTAAATTAAAACAAATTTTGTTTTTATCGATAACGATAAGTTTTTTTCATTCCTTTTATGAAACATTATTTTTTTTTCTAATTCTTACCAATATATATTGTGAATAATTTATTAAAATTTAGCATTCAGTTAATTCTATTTGTTGATTCCGGATCAAAAAATTGGCGCTTTCAATTAATTAATTAAAATTAAAAAAAAACTAATCGTGTTTTAAATAAAAAATAAATAAAGATTATTTAAAGTGCTTCAGATGAAGTTTTTCTAAATTATAGTGTTTTAAAAATAATTAAAAATTACAATAACAATTAAAAATGAATCCAACAGCGTCAGGAAACTATTCAACACCCAATGAAATTATAGAAAAAGAAATGAGATTAAATCAAGATATTACTTTACATTTAGTTAAAACAAAATTAGAAATATTTCAAAATAATGTTATTAATGATGTTAAAAATAAAATGGATGATATGGTTGAAGGTCTAATTAAAGAAATTCAAAGACATGAAATTCAAAAAAATGATTTTAAACATTTTGCCACAGAACAATATAATCAAATTTGGTCAAATCGAAAAATGAATGATAATGACAGTCATACATCAGCAGCAACAAATTCAAATCAATTAAATGGTGGAATTAAATCACCAAATGGCAAATTAAAAAAGAAATTACAATTTCCTGAAAAAATATTCATGCCAAGAGAATCATATTTAACAGCTTTATTAGAAATTAAACATATGCGTAGCATTTATAATTTTTTCTTTGTAATATTTATATTTGTATTTTTAAATAATGGAATGCATGATTATTTTTTAGATGGCAAAATAAAATTTGGTTTAGATACAATGTTAACTGGATTTGGTAGAATACATTTAGCATTTTTAGTATGGCTTGGATTACAAACAATAACAATTGGTTTATTTTTTCTATTTAAAATGTGGGCTAAAATTCGAATAACATTAAAATTTAATCCAACTTTACAAAATTTATGGAATTATTTTTGTGTTTTATCATTTATATTATTTTTAATTGGATTTTTATCTACAGCTTGTATTTTATGTCCAAAATTAAATTTACCATTAATATCATCATGTTGTGTTTTAATGGAAGCAACTAGATTTATAATGAAAATGCATGCATTTGTACGTACAAATGCTTCAAAACAATTGGCTGGTAAAGAGAAAGCATCAGAAGATGATGAAATTGATGAAAATTCAACAAATAAAGAAATGAAATATGCACAATTACCTAAATTTAAAAAATATTTATATTTTTTATTTGTACCAACACTCATTTATCGTGATTCATATCCACAAAATAATCGAATTCGTTGGAGTTTTGCTGCGGCACGTCTTTTAGAAGTTTTTGCAATTATATTACTTTTAAGTCAAATTCATGAAAGAAATATGAGACCATTATTTATTGATTGGTGTAAAAGTCCAGTTACCTCTAGAGCTATAGTTGCATCACTTTTTGGTATGATGATGCCTGGTTTAATTGTTATGTTGACAGGATTTTATTGTATATTACATGCATGGATGAATTTGGGTGCTGAATTAACATATTTTGCTGATCGTATGTTTTATAGAGATTGGTGGACATCTGGAAATTATACAACATATTATAGACATTGGAATATTGTTGTTCATGATTATTTATATGAATATATATTTCGTGATGTTTATTATTTAACAAATGGTTCTAAAACAATTGCAACAATATCAGTTTTTGTAACATCAGCTTTAATGCATGAAATTATCTTATCATTTGGTTTAAGATTTGTTTATCCAGTAATGATAGTATTTTTTATTGTAATTGGCGGTGCATTAATTTTAATAACAAAACAATTGAAACATACTGTTGGAAATATAATTATATTGGCTGGTTGTGCTATGGGTAATGGTATAATGATGGCATACTATTTTATGGAATATTATTCTAGACAAAATTGTCAAGTTGGTAATAAATTTTCAGATTATTTTTATCCAGTTTCATGGAATTGTAATAGTCAATGTAATATTAGTAGTTAACTTTTTGTAATTTAATATATAATGTAAAATTTAAAACTGATATCGATATTATAATATAAAAATTAGATTAAGAAATAATAAAAGAAATATAATAAACATGTAATAAAAATATATTAAAAAAAAATTCATTTATTTATACATTTATTTATTTAAAAGTTTTTTTAATAAATTTTCAGTTTAAAAATAATTCTAAGATTAAAATAGAACATTTCATTGAAACAAACAAAATAAACAAAATAATATTGATAACTCAGAGTAATAAATAATAAGAGTACATAGGTATAAATATATATATATACATAACATAACATACGTAATTGATATTAAAACTGTATATATATATAGCTTAGGGTCAATAAATTTCTATCATAGGTATTATGTATTATGGATTATGATTATCAAATTTTGATAAATAATAATTTTTTTAATTATAGGTTTTTTTTATTTTAAAGAATTTAAATGTTTAATTTTGATAATTTAATTATTACGATTATTTTTATTAATTAATAATATTAATTCTAATTTTTTTGATTATTTAAAGCATTTAATGTTTTTTTTCAATTTTTTTCAAAACTTACATATCAAAGATTCAAAAAAAAACTGTGAATTTATTATTTTAAATTCACTTTCTTATCAAATGCTTTAACTTATGCAATACTTGAAAAAAATTTCTATTTAATAACCTTACATTTATAGATTTTTTTTTAAATAGAGAAGACCTCCTTGCAATTTTTTTTTTAGAAATAGACTCATAAAAATGTTTTCAATTCTACAGTAATAATTCAATGCTTATTGCAGTGGAAGCTTTTGATTCAAGCGGCTAGTCATTGAACGTGTTATAGTTATAACCGCCTTATCACCAGTTACATGCAAATTAAGATTATTTAATAAAAAATTAACGCAAATTGTCATTAGAAATTTTTGCCGCGGGAAGTTAAATACTAGAATGAGAAATGTACTATGTACCTTAACATATACTGATAGAAATACTATAGAATCAAAGATCGAATTTGAAGGAATGTTTATAAATTCAGATTGATTTAAGTAATCTAATTATGTAAGGATATGTGGTAGCGGTTTAAACACTATAAAGGGTAAATAACTGATATATAATTTAATAACTTGATATAATTTTAAATTATTTACTTAATCATATAAAAACATAACTCTGAAGCCTGGAAAAAATGTAGTATGGTAGCATTAATTATACTTTTCAATATTTTTTTTTATATTATATTATTTTATTCGAAACTTTTTTTTAAATAAAAATTATATAGAAAAAGTATAAAATTTTGTTTTCTTTTTGTATAGAAATATAAAATTGTAGTAAATTGCAATATAAACACAAACTGCATTTATCAAAGTTGCTTTAACAACGGTACCTCGACTAAAAAATTTCAGTCCTAAAACAACTCCAATTGAAAAGTGAAAGCGATGATTAAATTTGACAAAGACTAAATCTTATAAGAGGGATTTTTTTTTAATTACACATACGGGGATACAGCTATTATTTGTAATCTGAGATTAAAAAAAGTTATTTTTAATTAATATTTGGGAAATACTTAATACTTTTTCAAATATCTTTAGATAGTCTTCAATTAATGTAAAAAAAAACTTATATTATTTAAACAAGTTTTTCTATTTGAAAAAAAATTTTAATAATTTTTTAATACTATTTTTAATAGCGTTATTTTCTTTATTTCAAAGGTTTTAATTAGGTTTTAATTATCTAATGTTACATTTTTATTATCCTATCAAATTAAATTTGTCTTTAACCCGAGAGAACGATTAAAAAAAATACACTTTAAATAACATGTTTTGATTTTTAAAATTTTTTTAGTAATTGTAAGATTTGTGTATATATATATAATATGTTATATGATGCTAGACACATTTAGAAAACTCATTATTGAAATGATTTAATATTTTTATTTAGGTGACATAAGTAATAACCATGTTGGGGTTGTCGTAAGATATTAAAACCTTCCCTTAAATTTTATTTACTAAAGCTCCAAAAAAATTCATCTAATTTCATTCCTTTAAGTTGTGAGTTTTATCAAATTATAGTAAAATTTGTAGAAAATTTATACTTTTTGTAAAAGAGTACTAAGATTTGTAGATCCTTATACCACCGTTATTTTATTTTTTGGCTTATACTTACACCTATCAGATTGAAAAATTAAAATTCTAAAGGACATTTTATCAATTTTGTTAAACAAGCTTTAGTATATTTTGCATAAAACTAGTTATTTAATAAATTTCGTTAAAAATAGTAAAAGTTGTAAGGTTAGTTACTTCTTAATTCAATTTGTTTTATTGTAATTTAATTAGTACTAGTACCTAATTAGTAATTACTAAATTATATATACTCGTTTGTAACTTAGATTTAAATTTATATATAAAAACCAAAGTAAATGATATTTTATTACTGATAGTCTAAAAAAAAATACATATTTTAATTAATCCATAAAATTATTTAAAGTAAAGATAAATATACTTACATCTTAAAAAAAAATGCGATTCATTGTATTGAAACTAGTTTTAATTACACCGTACCATCATTTATAAGAAAAACAGTTTTTAAAATTTTTAAAATTTAACATTTAGATTTAATGATATTATTTTTATATTATGTAC
>CAUJBZ010000624.1:0-15680 GCA_963082915.1 Dolichopus griseipennis
ACAGAGTTACCTACTTATCCGCACAAAATAATTTACTATTTTCATTGTACAAGATTTGAACTGTTAAATGATTCGTTTTTAAAATTATTGCTTATATATATTTACAGGATGGTCCCTATGGGTCCAGATTTTCGTGTTATTATATTAAAATTTCAAAGGGAAGCAGTTAGAAAACCTATAAAATTATTAATGCAAAAAATTTTGTTATTTTTTGATGTAAAATACGAGTACTCATTCATATTTCAAAATCTGGATTGCGGCGAATTTCCGGTCTTTTCCGGAAGTTTAAAATATCATCATTCGATAGATTTGGTTTATAATTTTTTATTCCTTTTCTTAAAAAATGACTCCATCTCTGTTTAAAAAATTGATATCCATGGACGGACTAACCTGTATAGTTTGGTATATTTACTTGTTAATGATTGCTAATTAATTTAGAAATAGAGTTAGATGCCAATTTATGAAAACTAAAAAATATAAATAAAAAAAATTAGTTATTATGAAAATAAAAAATTTCAATTCATAATATATGCAGTAACAAATAATAGTGCATATTAAACAAATGAAACACCTTGTATTTAATTTATAGAAAATCTACATTATATCTTTATTTAGGATTTAAAAAAAAAAATAAATAAAAAAAAACCGATCGAAAGATTATCATAAAAACTGGAAAAATTAAGTTAATGTTTTTTAATATCATTCGTTCGGACCTTTCCTTCACCCTATACAAATTTTGCAGTTAGTAAATAAATTGATAATTTAATAAAAACTGATAATACAAAATATTATATCATGCTTTTTACAATCGTATGAGTTTTTCTTAAGTGTATACCAAATTTTCTATTACGTTTATGATTCTGTAAATGAAACATGGGTTATATTTATTAAATTTTTCAATTAAGTGAAATATAGGTAGGTTAAGTATACAATTCAACTACTCAACTACTATATTGTAATTTTTGGTAGAATTGTTAATTATTGTATTTTGTAAAAGATCTGAGCTCCACCAGAACTTCATTGGTTAAAACACCTTGAATGTAATTTCTAATGTACATATTTACATATTTCAAATATACATTATATAATATATACATATTCCTATAATTAAAGCATTTATCAATATTATCGAAAAAGAAACCCTATTGCATATTCTTTGGTGTTCATTTGTAATTTAAAAATATATAGCGTTTTACGATTAAATTAAACTATTTTTCAATTGAATGAAAATTTTTTCCAATAAAATGAAATGTTTATGCAAAATAAATAAAATGTTTTTGATAATAAATGAAATTTTTTTCATAGTAAATGAAACTAAAAAAGTTTTAAATAAAATGTTTATTAACATTCAAATTATTCAACTGAACATAATATGGTCGCTCTAATTGAAATTATTATTATACGCTATAAACCTAAAATAGGTATAGGGTTAAAAACTTTGATACGGTGCTTTGACCACCAAAGGGATCCAGCAAGATATAGAAAATATATATAGAAAGATATAGATAAGTAATATATATAACTAAGCTCAACGTCACCTCATTTGTCAATTTAGCTATGTCCGTCCGTCAGTCCGTAAACGTGATAACTAAAAAAATAATGAGGCTATATTGATTAAATTTATACTGTAGGTTACTAAAGACCAAAGTAAGGCGGGAATTTGATGTGGGCAATGTGAGACCAAGTGTTTAAATCCTGGAAGCTTTCGAGCGAATCACGGGTGTCCGAAACCAATGACAATAGAATCTTAAAATTTAGTATAAGGGTGTTTTTCCTTATTTCCCTTGTGTTCCAAATAGGAGTGGTGTGGTTCGGATACCTTCCACGGGACAATGATATCTTAAAAATTAATAATGATAGAAACATGAAATTTTTTACAAGCGTGTTTTTCCAAGTTTTTCTTATATTTCCGGAATTTATTTCCATTTGAACTTTTTTTAGTTTCATTTAGTCTGAAAAAGATTTCATTAATTTTAAAACAAAGTTCAGTTATTTTGAAGGAGGTTTCATTCTATTATAGAGGAAAAAGGTTTCATCCAATTGGAAAAAGGTTTCATCCAATTGGAAAAAGATTTCATTCAGTTGAAAAATAGTTTCATTTAATCGGAAATTCTATATATCTGTATATTATTAATGAAAACGAATATATATATATATATATATATAATATTTATATTAATGAATCACTATTAAATTAAATATCTTTAGATTAAAATATATTTTGTCAAATGTCAAATAAAGAAATAAAATAAAACCTAGTTTGTTAAAATGTTACAATTTTAAGTTAGCGGAAGTTTTCTATTTTATCTAATATTTACTCAACTCTGAACTTCAAATAATATTTATGCAATTTTTACAGTTATAAATATATAAAGTATAATTATATATACATGTTAATATACATTTTGTTTGATTTAATGATTAAATATTGACTAATAAAATAAAATAAATTTTTTTTCAAGTGGTTTTAGATAATTAAATATTTTTTTATATTTTATTTACTTTCTTTTTTAAATTTATTAGGAATTATACAATTTTTAATAAACAGTTTTGCAAATATTTGTACATATATCGTTAAAATGTAACTTAAATATAATAAATTAATAAAAAAATTATTTTATATAAATATTAAAGTAAATCAAATATTAAACACCCTTTGAAACATTTTCATTTATATTATTTGCAAAACTATTACAATTACGAGTATTATAGTTTTATTAGTATGATAATAAAGCCGATAACCTTGGCATCTAGAGCTTGAGAAAATAGTCATTTTATTTTGATAAAAAAAGATAATAATAATAATAATAATAATAATAGTGTGATAATGATACTTTTAAAATATTGAAAGAGGAAGTGCAATTTTTTTAATTTAATTATGTGAACTTCACATTATGTACTTTAAGCCTCTTTTTATATCCGTGCATACAAATAAGGTAACGAGTATATTATAGTTGCTCCTCCGTTTGTAATGCATCTATCTTAATATGTTAGAAACAGACTCAAAGGTATGAATCGGAACAGTAACGTATAGAAAATCGATTTAGCTATGTTTGTCCGCACGATAACTCATAAGTTAAAAGGGATAGAGTTTTGAAATTCACGTAAAATGATTTTTAAATAATTTTATTATACCCGTATGACTATATAGTCAAAGGGTATAATAAATTTGCCATTTTCGTTTGTAACGCAGAGAAGGAGGGGAGGTAGATATAGACTCAAGTGTATGGATCGGATTAGAATCGAAAAATAAATCGATTTAGCTATGTCTGTCCGTCCGTGCGCACGGTAACTCAAAAAATAAAGGACCTAGACTTTTAAAGTTTTCTTAAATTCGTTTTTATGCAATAGCCGTCATCGCTATTTAAGTTCAGCCATTCTGGTCCACGGGTTCGAGTACCTGCCATACAACTTCTTTTTTTATATGAGCATTACTCTATATCTATGGAAACTGGGTGTTTGCCAAAAATAGTTTAGTGTAATGGCCAAAGTTATTGCAAAATTTGGTTGGTCTACTGCAGCGGTTCGAGTTGCTGCCATGCAACTTCTTATTTTATATGAGCAATACACTACACCAAATAAAGCTGAATGTTTGAAATTTTGTCAAAGTAATTAACCGGGTGATATAATGTTTATTTAACGGTTATACGGGTATGACAGAGTTGACACAGTCTACTCCACTACACTCTTCCTCGTTTTTGATTAAAATCAAACTAAGGCTTCCAGTATAACACTGGGGGAATGAAAATTGCACTCGGAAATTTATATAATAGCGCAAGCACCCCTTTATGAAGATTCAAGCCGATAACCTTGTAAACCAATGAAGATGCAATCCGATAACTTACATATCTTCAGAACTATATAGTTCTAAAATAATTATGAACAAGTTCCCAATTTTACTCATTTGACACATAATACTTGTGACGCGAGTGGCCTTACAACAGATTTATATGATAATTAATTATTACCAAATTAAAATTAATTAAATTTTTATAGTCAGTTATAAATAAAGTTTTATAGTCAGGTGCATTTTGTACTGAGATTAGCTTAAGTAAATTATCTTAAATGAATTTTTATAAAAAAAAAATTCGTGAATAAATATTGTTTATTATAAATGTAATTAAATATATAAATAAGTTTGTATATAGTAACTGTAATTAAATTTAAATGTTGTAAAGTTTAAAATAATAATGTAAAAATTCTAAAACTAAATTAGTACAGAAGTAAAAGTATTAGTAAAGGAAATTCTGTATGACACATTTCAAAAAATATAAAAAAAAATTAATTTAATTAACTTTATCTTAGTTTTTTATTTTATTACACATTACTAATAAATTAGTTTTGCAGTTTTTTGAATTATGCAATAATAACCGTAACATTTGTAACAAAATAATAAAAATAAAGCTTTTTAAAAAAAGGGTATTTCCCTAATTCAATAGTTATACATCGTAGTATTAAGATGTTTTTAAAAATACTTAACCAAAAAATTTAATCTAAGTACAGGTAGTATATTTACTGCATTGATTTTTATTTTAAGATTTAAAACTATATGAATTTACATATTGCAATTGAATCAAATTTTATAAAGCAATTGAATCAAATTTAATAAAACAATGCATTATATGGATTTTAATATTTTGCAATTCCACTTATTTGTTGGCATTTGATACATTTCAAAATTTATGAATATTTAACTAAAGTAACTATCACTTTATTAACTATAGACTTGAGTTATAGCACATCCTAAGATATTCATAAAAATTTTTTCAATTTTATTTTGTACTTTAAAGGGACGTGTTAAAATTTATTATTGAATTATTCATATGTTATTAGAATGAGAGAACTACAAAGTGTTTGTTAAAATTATCAGACGTTCTTTTTAGCACATTTTTAAAAAAATTTTGTAAAAATGTTCCTATATAGTTTCACTCTGCCCGTTCGTTCATTTGTTGAAAAAAATTGTACATCGTTTGAAAAATTAATTTCATGAAACAACTTTTTTCTGTTGTCTCACCCGTTACGGAGCTACAGCCCCCCGAAGAAGATATCTGTTAGGTGTATCTTCAATCTGACGGTAACAGACAGCTGATTTTATAAGCTTTATGAACAAATCTATAAAGTTGGCATACGAATTTAAACTATTGCAACATTTTAGACCCCTCATATCTTCTGAACGACTTAAGTTAGAAACTTGAATTTTCGGAGAAAAAAGTTCCTGTGGACTTATTATGAGTGATTTAAGTTTGTTTAATTGTTCTCAAGTTAAACACAAAAATATGAGCTCTAAAATTATATTTTACCTTGTGTTGATGTGTTCAAGACTATTCCTAATTTTAAAGGGCTTCTATGAAAACATCCAATTTTGAAGTCACAGTTTAATTCCTTGAACCTGAAAAGTTTGGACGGCAGAAATAGGTCGGGCTGAGCACTATTAGATCTTAAATGTTACACATTTCTTATTTTTTAAAAACCAGTAACATTTGCCAATAGCAACAGTGTATAAATTTCAAAATTAAACGTTGAAATTGAAGCTCCAACATTATATTTTGATACATGTTAACAAATTTTCTTGATTGCATTGTGTCTATATTTTAAATATAGACTAGTAGGACCTCTGTGCAATTGCACAGGTTTGTCTTAGACGTTTTTGTTAAAGTATTTTATTATATACCTAATACTGTCATTGTGAAGTACTTTCTTAAACCGAATACTTTGACAAAAATTTAAATTACGTTTTCTATAAATATTGCTAAAACAATAAAATAATGCATAACTAATTTGATTAGTAAGAAATTAAAAATATAATTTTTTTATTACTTTAAAATTTTTCTGAATGTCAGTCATCCCTTCTTTGTATAACAATTCTAAACAAAATAAAAAACAAAATTCAATTCCCTGTTTTATTTTTTTTTTTTTAAATTGATAATCGAATTACATTGTATAAAAATGAAACGTGATGATTGAATAATAATTCTAGTGGATGTTAAATAGCTAAATTTCTTTGTTTATTAGAAATTTGATTTGTTATCGTTTTTTAAATGTAATGCATTGCAATTAAGATATTGTACTTTTTTTAAAATATTAAAAAGATATTAATATTGGAATTTATGACTAATTTTTTTGAAATATTTCAAATTAACAATGAAAATGGTCATCGTTTTATTTTTTATGTATGTATCCTACTCCGTTAATAAATTTGTACACTTTTTTTTTTAATGTAAAAAATCTTCGAAAAATTTAAGCAATGGTTCAGGATGATGTAACGTTATACTGAATTGTAACGGCGTAATATCTAGTGCTACATTGTTGTACTGAACAATTTGCAGCAAAATTAAATGACATTTGAATTTGAGTGACTTTTGGTATTTTTTTATTTTATTTAAATTATTTTAGTTATGGACACAATAGAGAATTCCTATGACCTTCAAAATCATTTCGCTAATTCTATTTCTATCCCGCTTATTTTTTGCCCCTATTTGAATATTGAATTTTAAAAGATATGCTTAACTTCCAAAAATTATCAGAAAATCTTGTAAACAAACAGTTTTAACATTAAAATGTAAACACATAAACTTCAATTAAAATCCGCTTGACAAATCGTTCAGTAGAAAATTTTATAGGGCGCTGCACTTTCTTTTAGCGCTAGATACTACGCAATTCGTAACTATTATATGTGATATCACAATGACAGTAAAATAGTTTTATTTTTTTTTCATCCATTCCTGCAATTTCTTTCCCCATTATTTTCGAATTTCGATTTACTTTGTCTCTATTCTATTCTATTGTTTAATTATGATTCATTTCATGAATAAAATTAATTTAAAGGTATGTGTATTGCAATAACTATTTAGTGTGTGAAGTATTTATAATAATTAAAGATATGAAATATTTATTTTACATATTGGAATGTTGTTATTTTACATAATATATGACTTAATTATTATTCATAACTTATAAATAATTAATAGAAAACAATAAATTATAGCTTTTTTTTACTAAAAACACTGTATAAAACATTGTGCAATTTTGAAAATGTGCTATTTTAAACCCTTGTTTTTTTTTATCACTTGTTTATTTCTATAAAAACTATCCAATATAACATAATATGTTAAAAGTAATTTAACTTGCAAATATTTGCAATTTTATTAATTTTAAATTCATTGTTAAACCCACATTTGTTTTTAACTTATTGTTTCAATTTTAAGTTCAGATAACAAGTTAAAAGAATCTTTTGTGTGCAAAAAACGGTGCAAACATAATCATATATTTGAAATTTATATTAAAAAATTTAATTGTTAACGTATTTTTTTTTTAATAAATAATTTATAAAATAAATATTAAAAAAATGAAAAACAATTCAAAAATTAGCCTCAAACTACAGAGGAAGATTTAAAGCTTACACTTAAGAAATTTCACATATACCAATTTTATTAAACTGTAGAAACATAATAATATGGAAATTGATATAAACTAATTTTAATTAACATTGTTATAGGAATTAGAACTATTTCATATAAAAATAGTACTGAACTGATCAGTTGGTTGAATGTTTAATATTTTTAATATTTGCAATTAGCGAATTTTTAAATTAAATTCCCCTTTGCTTGTCACTCTATTCAATAAGCTATTAAACACTTATTACATTCATTGTGCATTTTTTTTTCAATGTGTCCCAAACGACTAGCATTATTGTTATCAGCATGTACAATCAGCAAGGTAGAAATACAATAAAATCAATATTTTATATTTTCTTATAGTGTTTTGGTTTTAGAACATTTCAAAAAAATTTCTAACAAAAATATGTCTAGGTTTTACACGGTTCGCCAGTTCTGTCTATCTGTTCGGATTTTTACAAAACTTCTAAACCTTTCGAAATACGAATATGTGTAGCTTATTTAATCTCTCTCATATTTGGAGGGGTTGTAAAACTTCAGCCGTTACGAAAAAACAACCCCCCTCAAGTTCGAAAAATTCATTTATCAAAATCTTTTGAAATCTAAACCTCTTGAAATACGGATAGATATCCCTCAAATTTGGACGGGTTGTAAAATATCAGCCGTTACGGAGATACAACACCCCTCAAATTCGAAAAAGTAATTTATTTAATTTTAATTAACATTGTTAGGAATTAGAACTATTTCGTACAGTAATACCAATACTTCGTACAGTAAATATAGTAAATTTTATAAAAATCTCTTGTGAGTTATAAGAATCAATTAAAAATCAGTTTTTTTTTCAGTAAAAACTGCTTTAAATTAAAATAGTAAAATGATTAAATTTTAATTTTTTTTTCTATTTCAATACACTTTTATTTTAATAAAACATATGTTTATAAAAATAATATCTGATGAATTTTTGTTTTGAATTTTTAACTGATAACATAAAAAAAAAAAAAAAAACATCAAAGAAATAGTTTGTTTATATTTTTTTTTTATTAAATTTCGCAAATTATGTAATATTTACTAATATGAGGTATGTGTTTATAAAAATCCAATATTTATAAACTCTTATTAAGACCCATTATAATTTTTCTAATTTTAAACTTTTAAACAAACAATGTCTTAACATTTAAAATATGGAAACTTCTTTAAGTCTTTAATTATAAGATTCAAATTTAAAAATTATTCAAAATATTTTTAAACTTTATTTTCTATTACTTATAATTTAAAAACTCTTGAAATTTAATATATTATATAATTAATAAATAATATGAATTAATTAATTTAAAAAAATCTTTTATTTTATTCGTAATACCTTTAAAATTATTTACAAAAAAAAACACAAAACAGGAAAAGGTAATATGAAACTTGTTATTAAATTATTTTAATTTTAATGTTCTTTATTTTTTACTATTTTTTTTTTGTTTTTTATTTGTTAGAATCGCAAAAGTCGGTTATTTTTTACGTTTTGAACTTTTTCGTTCAACGCCACGCTTTAAACTAATTTTAATTCAGAATTTTTTTTTTCATTTTAAAATTTTATAATATTTGTTATCATTTTAATTAATTCATTCTTCATGGTATTATCAAATTCTCTCTTTTTTTTTAATCAAATAGTTTTTAATAATAGTTTTCTCTCATTTTATTTTATACTCTTTGGAGAAAATTCTCTCTTAACTTTTATTAGAATATTATAATAACAATAAAATATCAAGGAAAATTTATTTAAATTTTTAGAGTATTCTAATTTCCCCATACATTGATCAGTGACTAAGATCAGTAATCGTATGATCTCAAATGAAAATATAAGAGGAAATACTTTTATGAATGAATATAAACTTTGATAGAGTTATGCAATTTTTATGTGTTACTATTATGACAGTAAAAAACATTCACAATAGATATTTCATATTATTGAAGTTTTATTAAAAACGAGGAAGAGTGTAGTAGAGTAGACTGTGTCAACTCTGGGATACCCTTATGACCTTAACATATACATTATATCATCCGGTTAATTACTTTTGGCAAAATTTCAAACATTCAGTTTTATTAGGTGTAGAGTAATGCTCAAAGAAAAGAAGGAGTTGTATGGCAGCTACTCGAACCCTTTGCAGTAGACCTACCAAATTTTGCAGTAACTTTGGCCATTACACTTAATTATTTTTGGTTAAATTTCAGACACCCAGCTTCATCAGGTGTAGTGTAAAGCTCATATAAATAAAGGAGTTGTATGGCAGCTACTCGAACCCTTTGCAGTAGACCAACCAAATTTTGCAGTAACTTTGGCCATTATACTAAACTATTTTTGGTAAAATTTCAGACACGCAGCTTCCAAAGGTATAGAGTAATGCTCATATAAAATTAGAAGTTGTATGGCAGGTACTCGAACCCGTGGACCAAAATGGCTGAATTTAAAACTCGATTCCGTTTTTTGCATAAAAACGAATTTGTGAAAATTTCATAATCCTAGCTCCTTTACTTTTTGAGTTATCGTGATGACGGACGGACGGACAGACGGACGGACGGACATACATAGCTAAATCGATTTATTTTTCGATTCTGATCCGATCCATACACTTGAGTCTATATCTACCCCCCCTCCTTCTCTGCGTCACAAACGTAATGGCAAATTTATTATACCCTTGGACTATATAGTCATACGGGTATAAAAACTTTTAACTAATTTATAAGTGTTAAAAATTTTTAATAGTTATAAAAGTTTAAAAAATTTAATTATATTATTTTAAATAAGAATTTAATTAATTATTTTTGAAGTTTGAAATTGGGTTTAAAAAGGATTCAAAAAACGGGTTTAAAATTTTTTAATTCCATTTAAATTAAAATAAATAAAAATTTTTGCGGCTAGAAACTATTTGATAAAAAATTTAAATTAATAATAGAAATATTAGTTTTAAATGAAACAACGTTTTAATTAATTTAATTAATTATTAAAACATTTTATTACAATTTAAAGTAAAATAATTAAAATTTTGCTAAACTATAAAGAAAGAGCAGAAATTTAATGAAAATTTCATAAAGTAATAAGATATTTAGATGTTGCAGAGGTATGAATAAGATAGAAACTAACTACTTATAACTGGTGCCGTGAAATAACGCCATACGAAATAAAGCTATCCTTTTAAAAATGTAATTTTATTTGTGAAAATAACAGTAATTTAAATTTCCAAACAAAATAATTGTAAATAAAAATTCCAAAAAAAATAAAAAATTCTAAAAAAAAACATCTTTTAAAATTTAATATATAGGTATAAATTTTCTGGAAAAACGGGCAATCCTGATTTTGAATCCAACTCTAAAAACCCTCCTAATTGAGAATCTGACATATATACACATATACAGAATCTCATAGATCACGTATATATATATGTTCTGTAAAATTCGTATTTCCCTGCTTTTATACCAACTCTAAAATCCCTTCTAATTAATATTCTTATATAAATATTTTTGTTACAAAGTTTTTAAGATAGCGGGGTCCGCTAAAACCCCGCTAAACAAATTATTAAAACCCAGATTTTGAAACAAACGGATTACGCTTAAGATCCAAAAAAAAAAAAATCCAAATTCATTACTTTATTGTTTAAATATTATATTATTTAGAAAAATTCAATTTTTGGGGGTTGTTTTTACAATATTGGTTAGAAATTTGGTATTTCAGTATAATATTAGTGTTTCAAATATATGTTTAGTTGGAGTTGGGAAGCGGCAGCTTCCACTATTTCAATCACTTTGTTGTTGAAATAGTTAGGAAGAAGTTTTAGAATTGGATTCAAAATAAATGTTATACGCTTTTTCCAGAATATTTATATATATGTATATGTGACATTCTGAATTAAGAGGAATTTAGAGTGGGATTCAAAATTGGGATTGCTCCTTTTTACAGAATATTTATTACATGTGCTTGTGTGAGATACTGATTGGTATTATTATTCAAATAAAATAGGTATGAATGCAAAATCTAGCTTCAATAATTGAGTAAGCGGGGGTTCGGCATGACAGCCTTTTTAACAAAAATTTAATATTTTTTAAAATATTTTATTTCAGTTTATTAAAAAAATTAGAAACTTGCTAATTACACTAATTTGTTAATTTGTATTTTTTTTTCACTTTCTTTACTATAAAACTAGAATGTGTATCAATTTTACTCTGTGGTTTTTTTTCGTAAAATTTTATAAAATGATACAATTTTATTCCCATTTGAATTGGAAATAAAGCCATACGCGAAAAAATGTGCGATATGGCTGTATTTCTATAGCGAAATAAAGCCATTTTGTCTTTATTTCGTATGGCGTTATTTCACGGTGTCCTTATCACTAATCAAATAATCGTTTTTTGATAAGTTAGGGTTTTTTTTACTTATCAAACTTCATTGGTTTGTTGGTCGAATATCGTTTTGGTGCAACACAAAATTTATTAAAAAAATTATTTTTTGATTAGTGATAAGTTGTTGGGTTGGTGCCGTGTTGATAGGTTTAAGAACTCAACTTCAATTTAAATCAAATATAGTTTAGAACTTAAGTACTAGAAGAACCAAAATGCAGCATAAGAAAAAAAAAACATTGTTATTTCTCTATATTATCTTATTTCAACATTCAGCAACATACATATATTTATTTAAGTACAATAAAATTATAATATTTAAATCACTTCTCTTGTTTAAAATAACTTATCCTAACCGTTCCATATCTCTTTTAATATATCGTCCAACAATAATTTGTGGTCTCAATTCAAAATCAATTTTTTCTTCTTTTGAATATTTTACTTGATCCTCATCCAACCGATTAACAAATGTAGCACAAACAACAGCTGCTCTTATACCAATATTATGTGTTATTGCAGCAAAACCTGTCGATTCCATTTCAAAATTACGCACTCCCAAATCATATGCTTTTTTTAAAAATTGAATTTTTTGTTCATTATCATAATAACAAATGGCACCATCAGTACGCCCTTGACCTTCATAGAAATCATCAGATGTCATAGTTTTAGCAGCTATCACTTCAAATTCATCATTCATATCAGAACATTCAATTAAATCATTTGATAGTTTTCGATCCAGGATAGCTGGTCTACAAACACGTTCACCCAATATAACACATTCATGTTCATTTTTTAGATAACCATTTATTGGATCTGTTGTAACAACAACAGTGCCTGGTTTAACACCAACACCACCTGCTGTACCAATTCTAATAAAAACCGGATCAATACACTTGGCATAATGAACCAGTTTTACTAATTCATGTAATAAAATACTTATTGATGGTACACCCATACCATGGGAAACACATAAAATTGGCCCAATTTTATACATTGCAAAACGATTACCTTTTTCACATAAATCAATTAATTTCGTACCATCAGGCACTTTTAGATTTAATTCTTTCATTAAATATTTTGCAAAATTTTTCATTCTTACCGGTGTTCCCCCCATACAAACATACTAAAATTAAAAATAAATATTTTTTTTATTTAGTGTTAGTATTTAAAAAAAATCAAAAACTGAAATTACTTTAACATCACCGAACATTTCTTTTAAATTATGTGTAGCTGTTCCTAATCCTAAATGATAAAGAACATCTTCCTTAAGTAATTTTATATGTTTATTATTTAAATGAACAGTTCCAATTGTTCCATTGGTACCATTTTCCTTATTGTGGTTTCTAAAAAAAATTAAAAATTAAAAGTTTTTAAATTATTTACTAAGAGTAAATGGAAAATTAAATAATACTTACTCATTTTTTCCATTAATTTCAATACTTAGAGGCATCTTCTTTTATAGTTTGTGTATAAAATGTCTTAAAAATAAATAAAAGAGAATTTAATTGAAAAAATTCAATATTGTTGTTAATAATTATGAAAAATTGTTTTATATTTAGTATTGTATGCAATAATTTTAATATAATTTTCAATGATTTTGAAAGCTTGCAGAAAGTTCGAAATATAATTTTAATTTTTAATTTAAAATAGAAATTAAATTAATTATAAAATATTGTATAAATAACACACCTTATTATTAAGAATTTTGCACAATACACAAGAATATAAAAATATTTTTAAAGATTTAAAATAAATAATTGTTCTTTTTAACTTGTTATGCGTTCAACGTGACTTTGTAAACTGATGTTCTCAATTATCAAACATTATAAAAGAAAACTTTTTTTTTGATTTTTTTATAATTAAATTTGTTGTTGTTATTATTCACATTTATAAATTATTTTTCCCAATTCCAATTTCCCCTTTTTATTTTCTCTTTTTCGGTATTTTACCTTTTAAATTTCAGTTCTCTTCTCTTTGATGAAGATCAGATGGTAGCTATTATTAGAAATTCACATTAGAATGTCTTATATTATATTTGAAATAAATTTTTATGAGAATCACTTTTTATTAATAGGTATAACGATATTTAATTAATAATAATAATGAAAAGAATATTTAATTTCTATGATATTGCTAAAATACTGTTATAACAGTAAACGTTTTTTGTAATTTATTTTATTTTAACCTAGGCAGTAAATAGGAATAGGTAGTAATAATAGCCTAATAATAATTACCTAACTAATAACAAATTTTGTTTGTTGCTATGGTAATTATTAAATCACTTAATAATCTCTGTCAATTTAGTTTTTGTAATTTGACAGTTTTATTTGACACATCAAATGTAATTTGTAATTTGTTATATAGAATTAAGTAAAAATTTTATATGTTTTAATTATGTATTAATTACTATTAATTATATATTAATTTTGTAATATTTTAAGTTTATTAAGTACATAAGTAGGTTCATATTTTATATTTATTTATTTTTAATTTATGTATTTTGATTTGCTTGAAATAAATTTTCGAATTTCAACAAATGCTGCACATATTAATATAGTAAAATTTATAAAATACATTAAAATAGTAAAATTCACAATATGATAACACATAATTACCTACTCAGTTTACATTGTGAATTTAACATTCTGTAAAATTATGAGATTTGTGCACAAAATTCGAACGAACTGTATAAATAATGACTTATATAACGTAATCTTAATTTGAATATTACAATTAAAGTAAATTAATATTGATATTATGTTAATTAAATAGTGTAATCTAAATCTAATTTCATGTATTAATGTAATTACTAATTATAATAATAACGGTAAATTAAATGTAGAATATTAATTCAATTCGCTGATTTTAATTCATCAGATATTTGAAAGGATTAAGTACAATTAATTAGTAAGAATTTTTTAACTAATATTAAAAAATGCAAATTTTAGCATAGGAGGAGCTTTGCAATTTTAAGTACTTAATATTAAAATTGGTGTTATGGTCTTTAAATCTTTACAAAAGATACAAATACATATAAAATACAAAAGTATGTTCTAAATCACTAACTCAGAATATTCAATTATTAACTTAAATATTCACAAATAAACACATTTTATTATTTACTGAATCAGTTTTTATTTTTCAGAACTGCTGATCAGTGATTTTGAATAATGAAATTGTTCTAATCAGTAATCACACATGTTTTATGTTTTCCTAATTAAATTTATATTTAAAAAAAATTCTAATCCTAACTTTGATATTACTTTATTTTGTATTGTAAATGACAGCAAATTTTACCCACTTTTCATGAAATGCAGAAAATTTAATTGAATGGGATATGAATATATACGTATATTCACCTATGAAAAGTTCTTATATACTTAACAAAAAAAAACATGGTCTAACTCCGTAAGCTTAAGCTCTAATATATTTTACAAAATTATGTTATACAAGTACGAGTATACACGCATTTGGCATCCCTGCCTACACTTCCACTTGATAGTGAACTCGACAACAAATTCGTTTTAAAACTTTGTTTAAAATTACATAATAATATTATAACTATATCAACATTGATAATTTTACCAACTTTGTATACATTTTATTGAATGTTTCTGAATCTAACTGTTCTGTTACATTTATAATCTGTTATATTTTAGGATTTAGGATTATATATACCTACAAATAAATACTTTGTTGCACACTTTGATATGCATGTATTATATACTATTGTGAATGGATAGTTGCTACCAATTATTATTATTCTAGAATGTATAGTTGCTACCAATTGTTCAAAGGTTTTTTTTTACTTTAGCAACATGAATCTATCCTTAATGTAGTAACATTAACAACGAATTGGTTTAATTGAAAATGTTGCTAATAAAAATATTTTCATCGTAGTTA
>CAUJBZ010000625.1:0-50705 GCA_963082915.1 Dolichopus griseipennis
CAAATTTTATACAAATTTATTATGATATTTTTATTGACTTCATATACAATTTGTTTTCTCTTCTCTTTTTTAATTTTAAATTTCTTTTATGGCTTAATTCAACTGCCAAGAAAATAGTTTTCAGTTCACAAAAAATTTAATATTAAGCTAAATATATATATATATATATATATATGATGCCGTTTTATTTCAATTTCCTGACTTTTTCTTCTTTTTAAATCATCCAATTTCAAATTTCAATTTGAAATTGCTTTGTATTTTACTCTTTACTTTATTTTTTATTTTTTTTGAATTTTTTTTTAAATTTTTTCTGTCTTGTCTAGTCCAGTCCTTTCAATATTGTACTTTTATTTAATTTCATTATTAGCGTTAAGAATTGATTCTGTCAGAATTGAACGGAATGAATGAAATTTTCCAATAAGAAAAAACTTTAATTTAAAAGAATAGAAAAAGACAATTCAAAAGAATAGATTATTTCTATTTGTTTTTACTTGTTTTTATTTTCTCTTATTTTTTTCTTATTTTTTTTATTTTGAAATTGAAATAGCTTTTTAAGGCAATTGTATATATATTTTTCAGCCTATTATTATTATTATTCGTTTTTTCTTATTATATATTAGGTATACATATATAATATACTATAGTTTAAAGCTTATTTGGTTCTACTAATATTTGGAAAATTGGTTTCATTTTAGTTAAAACATTGATTTAATTTAGAGAAACTTTTTGATGACGTGTCTTTTGTCTGTTCTTGATTCAAATAAAAAAAACACAAACTTAAATATCCTAAAAGTATGTAATATTGTTTTTTATTTATTTAGTTATTATTATTATTATTATATTGAGAGATATTGAAAAATAAAAAAAATGTCCTTGGTATTTATTTGATTGGAAAATATCATAAATATGATCTTAGTTAATGATTTAGCAATTTTGATTCATTTAAAGTTTTTTTTTTTTTGAAATTTGGAAAATTAGATACTTTAATAAATTAAATATTTCAAAGTTCATTTCTTTTATACAAAAAAAAAAAAAAAAACATTTAATCTGTAGATATTTTTCATTCTAATATCTGTAGATATTTTTAGTACATTTTCAAAAAATTTTGTAAAAATGTACCTATATAGTTTCACTCTGTCCGTCCGTCCTTCCGCCCCTTTTTACGTACGATTGACAACAAAATATCAGCAACGGGTAGGTATTGCAATAAAAATAATTTAATGTTAAAACTTTTTTCTATTACCCCTCCCGTTCCGGAGCTACAGCCCCTCAAAGTCGGAAAAAGCCCTATATTTAAATAGTTATAACAAGAGTTCTATAAGGTATATTTTCAACCTGAAAACGGTAAAAGACAGCTGCTTTTATAAGCTTTAGGAACCTTTAAAAGCCAAATGTATAGGGTTACCATTCGGTATTAAAATTTACCGTTATTTAATACTAAGTTTTGCAAAATTTTTGGCTCTTCATAACTTCTGAACGGCTCAATTTAGAAACTTGAAATTTTAGGAGAAGCTAGATCCTTAGAAATAAGTAGGAGTCAGTTAAAAATTTTTTTTGTTACGCCCCCTGTTTATGAGCTGTAAGGGGTCCAACACCTTAAATTTTGCTATAAATTTAGCTTTTAAACACTTATAGCTTAAACACCTGTCAATATTTTTTTTTTTTTATACACAAAATTGAAAGCTCCAAAACGAAAGTTTCAACCAGTGTCAAAGGTTTTTCTTAATTTTAACTTTGTCCGTCTGCCTGTCTGTCCGTATGTTTACACAAAGTTTTACACCGTTTGAAATAGAGAGAAGAAATTTTAACTACGGGTAGGTATTGCAAAAAAAATAATTTCATGGAAGAACTTTTTTCTGTAGCCCACCCGTTACGAAGCTACAGCCCCTCAAATTTGGAAGAAACCCTTTATTTAAAACGTTTATAACAAAAGTTCTATGAGATATTTTTTCAATCTGAAAACGTCGAAAGATAGCTACTTTTATAAGCTTTACAATCTGTTAAAAAACTTATTCATTGGGTTGCCATCGGTACTAAAATTTACCGTTATCCAAACTCAATTTTTGCAAAATTTTGTCCCCACATAACTTCTGAACGGCTCAAGCTAGAAACTTGAAATTTTGGGAGATGGTAGATCCTTAGAAATTAGGATTCGGTTAGGAAAATTTTTTTTGTTGCGCCCCCCTTTTAAGAGCTGTAAGGGGTTCAAAATTTAAATTTGGCTTTTTTTAGGCACTTGTAACTTGAATACCTGTCCAATTTTTTTTCTATTTATATACAAAATTTAAAGGTCCAACATTATATTTTAACATATGTTAAGTGTTTTTCTTAAATTCAAAAGCGGTTCTTTAAATTGAAGAAAGTGTCTATCAGTTTTATCCATTTTTGCTTAGATAGTAAAATTCTAAGTTAAATTCCAAATTTTGGTTTAATTCCTAGAACCTAAAAAAATGGAGGGAGGGAGGGGATGGTGAGTGGGATTAGATTCTTGAGAAATTTGGTAACCTTCCCCATTGAAGAGCTATTAGGACTTAAAAATCAAAAATTTACTATTTTTACAAGTAAGCAGTGACTTATTCCCCCATAGTATATATTTCTAAAATTAAACTGAGTATAACACAATATACATAATTTTGAAAATGTGCTTTTTTAAAAACCTTTGGTTTTTTTCATCACTTGTTTCCTATTCTTTTTTGAACATTTTTGTAAAATGTTATTATTTTTTTTTTTATCTAGAAGTTAAATGAATTTAAAAAAAAGTAATGAAATAATTTTTTTGGTAATGTGATAAGTTTGAATTAAAAAAAAAAAAAAATAATCTAAAAGAAAACACCATTAAAAAAAAAATTTATTTTTTTTTCAAACTTTATTCAAAAACTTAAACTTTAAATTTTGCAATAAAATAATGTTGTGAGACATGATCATTTCAACAATTTCAAGAGTAAAATAAAATAAAATTAAAAAACTTAATAAGTTTTTAAGTTTTGAAATTCTACTGAGATTCATTGGCTATTTTTAAAAAAATAGTTTTCCTTTGCTTTTAGTCTGGTAATTCTGATCACTTTTTAAAAAAAAGTTTTATTAAATATTTAAAAACATTTTTTGTTTTTTTTTTTTTTCTCATTTTCTTAAAAACTTTATAAAAAATTTAAGACTTTACAATTTTAATTAGCTACTTAAAACATTATATAGTAAAGATTTAGAAAATATTTATAAATAAAACAAACTATATAATACCACAACACACATTATTGGTACCATTATCATCAATCGTACTATTAAATAAAACCAAAAAAAAAACAAACAACAACAAAAAAAAAAGGAAAACAGAATTACAAAATAAAAAGAAACTTTAGTAAATTGAGAAGTAGAATGAAAGAGAAAAGAACCCAAAAATAATAAAAAAGATTCTTATATGTTATAAGTAATTCTTTGTATAGTAAACAAGTGATGAAAAAAACCAAGGGTTTTTAAAAAAGCACATTTTCAAAATTATATACGGTTTCATACTGAGTATTTTATCATTTATTTTTATAAAAATATATATAAAAATAAATGATAATATTATAATTTAGTTATTTCATTAATTTATTAATTATATGACTAACAGTGAAATACTTAGAATATAACCCCAATGCACTCAAAAAAACCTGTTAATAAGTGCGAAATATAATGGTAGAGCTTCAATGTTAAGGTTTAATTTTGGAAAAACTTACACTAGTGAATAAGTTACTGTTTTATAAGAACATAAAAGTTTTAATTTTGAAGACCTAGTAGTCCTTCAATGGGGAAGATTCCCGAATTTTTGTTTAGCAAACTTATGATGGATCTGCCCAATCCCCTCCTGTCTCCACGCTTCCATTTTTTTCGGTTCTAGGAAATCAATTTTGAACTCCAACAAAATTTGGAATTTTACCTAGAATATTATTATCTAACCAAAAATGGTTAAGACTAAGAAACTATTTCTTCAATTTAAAGAGACCCTTTCAAATTTTAGAAAAACCTTTCACGTATGTTGAAATATAATGCTGCAGCTGTAAATTTTGTATATGTATTTGTAAAAAAAAATTTGAACAGGTATTAAGTTACAGGTGCTTGAAAATAGCAAAATTTCAATTTGCGAGCCCTTATAGCTCCTAAACAGGGGGCGTGACAAAAAAAAATTGTTAAACGACTCCTACTAATTTCGAAGGACCTAACTTCGCCCAAAATTTCAAAACCCTAGCTTCAACCGTTTAGAAGAGATATGGGGCCAAAAATTTTGCAAAAGTTCAGTTTAGCTTAATGGTAAATTTTAGTACCGTATGGTAACCCTATACATTTTAGCCTTATATTTTTGTGAAGCCTATAAAACCAGCTATCAGATTGAAAATAAACTTAACAAAACTCTTGTTATAACAATTTAAAAATACATAGGGCTTTTTCCAACTTTGGGGGGTTGTAGCTCCGTAACGCGTGGGGCTACAGAAAAAAATTCTTCTACGAAATTATGTTTTTTGTAATATCTACCCGTGGTTAAAATTGCTTTACTCTATTTCAAAAATTTTAACATTAAATTATTTTTATTGCAATACCAACTGATTTCTGATATTTTTTAGTCAGCCGTAGATAAAAAGGGACGGACGGACGGACAGAGAGAAGCTATATAGGCACATTTTTACAAAATTTTTTTGAAAATGTGCTAAAAAGGCAAAAAATGAACTGCTGAAGAATATGAAGAAAAACTTTTTTTTTTTGAAGACAGGAAAAACTTTATATTTTTTTTATACCACTGTTTTTTGTTTTTCTTGAATTTTATTTTTTATAATTTTCTTTAATCAAAAAAAAAATCAACTGCACAAAAACATTATATATATATATAGATACTTTTATTATATTTACTTTAGATGTTGTAATTTTATATAGAATATAGTTTTTGGTAAAATTGCATTATTTTGATTTCAATTTGATCAATTTTTTAAAGGTTTTAAATAAATAAAGAACTGAAGTTCTTATATTATTCCATTCTTCAGTTCTATTTCTTTAGTTACAGTTGTCTTTTCTATTTAAAAATTTTATTCTAATAATAAGTACCTACTATACTTATATATATAAGATGAAAGTAGATTGAAGTTAAATACAAAAAAATGACTACATTTTCTTTAATACCTCTATCAAATAACAAAAAAATAAATTTTTTTCATTAAAGACTAGACTAATTCTAATAAAAAAAAGGAAAACTATACTCTAGTGGCCGACTACCTATAACATTAAAAGTAAATTGTATAAAAATTTATAGTTTTATATAATATACATTGATAGTATTAATTTTTGTTACTGGCTGTGGTTATATAATATTTTTTATTTTTTTGTTTTTTATTTTATTAAGTAAAATTGATGGTAACATAACAGTTAATAGCACTGTTGGAGATATGGTAGTGACAGTAACTTTACCTTGTGAAAATTATAAGATAGAAAAAAAATGTAAATGATAAGTTTGTATATGGAGGTTAAAATATTATATATATAGTAATTTATTAAATGCAATATAAAACAGTGATTTTAAAATCTTTAGTTATATATTAGTATTTTACGAAGTTGCCGTTTCTTTAAAAACATCTCTTACAGTACATTTTATTTAATAAATGGAGTAATTGAATGAATAAGAGAAGGGTATCTGATGAAAATTTTATATAATTTTTTTATGGATTAAAAAATATACCATGATTAATTTTTTAGGCATATTCATTTTTATTACATAAATACGGTAGGGTTCCACAGAGATAGGTAATAGAGTGCCGACTTTTCATTTGTAGCGTTCGAGTTCGCATCCCCATAAAATTTAACTAAATTTTTATTTGGTGTTCCATTTAATTAGGTTATTATTCATGTCAGACCTGTGCATTTCAAGTACCAGTACAATTACAAGTAACATTACCTTATACTTGTTATTTTGTCAAGTACAAGTATTATTTGAATTTTGATACTTACCAAATTTATGTATAAGTAAAAGAATCAAATAAAAATACTTGTAATTCTCAAAAAGTATATAAATTTGAAGTTTAATTACTTTTGTAATTATTTTTAGAAAACTTAAGTATTTTCGGGTAATTCAGTCTCATGAAATATTTAAGTATCAAGAGTTTAATTATTTAAGTATTTTGGAACTATTTTCATTCATAAAATCAGATACCTACACTATAATGAAAATTTATAATAAAGTTAATTAAAGATTCACTTGGAAAACACTTGGAAATTTTTTAGATTTTGAATTCCAGCAGTATTGGACTTTGTGAATTAAAATATCTGACGCTATTTATTTAAGATAAACTAACTGGTTATTGTATTAACAAGATTTTTAAAAGATTCCAATAAGTACATGCAAAAATTTAATTTTCTATCACTTAGATGTTTATTATTTTGGCAATTTTAATTTTGTAATGAATTATCAATAAGAGTGATTCTAAAAGTTTTTATACATGCAAATAATATGAAAATTCCGACTTTCTAAATTTTTTAAATTGATTTATGTGGACTCTAAAGTTCGTCTGAGCAGAACACTTACAATGGCAAAGTTGTAGCTCTTAATATTCGCAAAAAGCTTAAGAATTTCGTTATAGAAGGAGCCATTGGGATTACCCGATTTTTTCTAAAAGCTTATTAATTTATTATATTAACATCGAAACCTTATATATAAATTTTAAAAGCATTCTGCTCAACCGTTTACGCTGTACACCTGTGCACAGACACCAACACAGACGGGCATTATTAAAAGAACACATTTTTAGGGTTTCTAAACCCAGTATATAAGTAAAATTCTCAGGTTCCAACATGTGGTGAGAAAACAATAGTATTTCAAACAATACTAATACTACGTTTTATTATATTTCATATATAGCGATTGATAATAGAATTTTACTTAGAGTAATTTAAGATATTCTGCATGTTATAAAGCTTATATATTAATTTTGTAAGTATTCCACTCAGCCGTTTTGGCTGTAAACATGTGCACAGGCAGACACACATACATCATTAAAACTAAAATACTACGTCTAAAAATTTTATATATAGCGGTGTTAATAGAATTTTATCTTAGTAAAATCTAAGATATTCTGCATACTATTAAGCCTAGTAGTACCTGATCTAATAATAATGTATGAATATTATTAAGATTATTACTAATATCCTCTGATTTCAGTATGTGCCTAGAGTACATATTTTTAAAATTTTGTAACTTTTAGAGGATTTCAGAAACATTTTGGAACACTGTAACGAAGAGTTGTACTGAAGAATGTGTAAAACAGAGTTAGTATTTAATTTTTCAAGCTCTTCACTTTTTGAGTTGCGAAAAAAATTTTAAAAAAGAGACATTTTAGACTACGTTGTTAATATCTTAAATATTTAATAAAATTTTAAATTATTTAGAAAACACTGATGTAAAATTTTAAAAACTTACTTTTAACAAAATCAAACATGAAAAACAGGAAGAAAAACAAAAATTTGTTCAGTGGAGGAAAACTTTTAGTACTATTTTTAAAACCGCATGATGTCTATAAACTTTCTTCAAATTATTTCAGATAATCTGCACAACAGGATAACAACAAGAGTACACGGAATGTTATTTTTTTTTTAAATATTAAATTCACTATTTTAAATAAATAAATATATACATATATATTAGATATATGTATATAATATATACCTTAAATACACTTAAATATTATTACATATATTATATGTATTATATTAACATTAAATTAATAATGAAAAATGCACTTACTTGTGGTAAAAGTTTTAAAAATCCCAACAAATATATGGCCATTACTGTTGATGTTGATGTACAAAATTGCATTTTTAAAAATGTTATAGAACATTTCCGACTATATAGGATTGGTATTAATATTACAAATGCTGTACATGATTGTAGAAAACAGCAACCACAACTTATAATCACAAATATTGGACGTGTTGATGTACGATTTTCTATTGATGTTTGCTGCATGTTTATATACAAATTATATAATGTTAGATTAGAATGTTTTTTAGATTAGATGCATTTTACAAATTAGAAAAAAATTAAATAAGAAATAAAAAAAAAAAAAATAAAAAATTTAATTTAAAGATTTGACTTTAAGAAAATATCTATTAAATAAAATAAATTTAAACATATTAAGAACATATTGTATATGTATATTAAAGTTTATTATATTTAATCTGAAATTCCGAAATCATGTAATCTTAAGTGATCCAACGTAAAAGTCAATTAGTTTTAATGAAGTTATTGATTTTAAAATAATTTAAAGTTTCCTTGATTTTAGATTGATTTAAAGTTGATTTAATAATATTTTAGATATTATAAAATGTAGATAACCGTTATAGCCAGAACAAACATATTGAAGTTAAATAATCAATTAATTTGTTATGGTATAGATTGATAAGATTTTTGTACAAGAATTTACTTAAGAAAATCTGAAGAATATGAAACTTTATAATTTAATTTGAATAAACTTTAACGTTTATTTAGAAATTTCTAAACTATATAGGAAAATTTTAGTTTTTCCAACAATTTGAAACTTAAAATATGAAATTCTTAAAATATTGACCATAAAAAAAGTTTTTATCTTATGCATAAAAACTTTTTAACTTTTTTTTTTTTATTTGGTCAAAAAATAGTTACAGTTTTTTGTAAAAATGTTAGTCTGTACTAACTATGCTTCTAAGTGGGATGTCTCTTGGTAAACTTTTACTAAATTTGGATTTTATACAATTAAATTTCATTATTAGCTAGCCATCAGTTTTGTGAAGATTTAGTTTTCTATTAGAAATAATTAACAGGAGTCTGGAACGAAACTATCTTGGAGCAGAATTGAATCTTTCTTTAACATTTTGTTCACTCCGGTGCAAAAAAACTTTTTAAAATTTTGTCCCGGGGAGAACAATTTCATATGAAAAAAAAACAAAGTTCAATTCCGATTTAAAATTTTGGAAGAACCAGAAGTCGGATCGGCTTGATTAAAAAAAAAAATAGTTCTCAATACTGTGATTGCAGACACTAAATAAAAGAAAAACATTAAGATAAATCCCAAGTTCATCACAGCTTTTGACAGCTATTTATTGGGATGGACTTAAGTCCATCAGTTTCAATCTTTTTTTGTTGGATTTAGTTTCTACTCAAAAATCGGTGATTACCTTTTGTGTCAGCTCCAATGGAACTAGATAGCTTTCATTAAAGAATTTCTTAAGTTCTATGAAGAATATTTGAAATTATTTAGAAACTTTTTTTTCTACAAATGCAGTTCATAAGGCTTAACAAATTTTTTACCCATACTCAGAGACTGCGGTGTTAAAATATACAATAAGTTTAATCCGTGAGTGTGTTTTATCTGAGGGGTTTTAGAAATCTTTTCCATTAAATGGATATCTTTTCAAATCATTAGGATAGTTAAATTATTGTTGTTAGAAAAACAACAGTTGCAGCTCTCTAATCGCTTATATATTTTTTATGAAAACTCACTAAAAATCTTTAAAGCTCCCTATTTTGAAAATAGTGCAGAATAGAATCATCTCAGATAAAATTTTTTGTTCATTTATCTCTGGTACACTAGTTCGGAAGTACCCTGTTTAAAGCACACCGAGATATATAAATGTAATAGTTTTAAAAATGTTCGTTTTAAAAGAATCTGATTTTACATAATGCTTTATTTCTTCAAAATAAAATAGTTTTCTTCAAGACTATCTATGATCAAGTTAAATCCATAGTCCAAAAAATATGTTTAAATTTTCAACTGAAAAAAAAAACAATGTAAAGTTTCGTTTTTTTAAGTTATGACAATAAAGTGATAATTCCCTGTGGTAATTTTTCAATGTATTTCAACTAGAATAAGAACATCATAAATAATATTACTCTATAGTGCTTTTTTTTTCTTATGACTTGTAACTTGTAACAGTGGTTGGAACAATAATAACAATGTGAAGTTTTCTAACAAAAAATGACTTCAAAAATAATTGAAAAGTGAAAAAGTTTTTTTTTGATTTTGCAATTTTTTTTTTTGAAAACTGCTTTATACGTTGAATAATAAATTGAATTATGAAGGAGGATAATATGATAAGTCTCTTTAGTTGTATCTATGGATTCATTTTAACATATAGTAAAAAAAAAATCTTTTTATATTTTTTTTTTGAGTATATCATGATTGTGTAAAATAAGTTTTAATAAATTTATCTGTATCCATTCCTAAATTTTTTTGCTTTTAACTATTGAGAGTTTAATTTGAACTATGGACACTAAATTAAAATCAATAGATTGATAAATTGATACGTTTTGGTTATAAGTACCAGAGGAATTAGAATTTTTATTGAATGTGGAGTATAATATTGTTAGTAATCATCATTGGAAGATTTCTGCAAATCAAAAATGATTTTTAGTATTGGGAGTAAAAAAGAGAGAAAATTAATTACTGGACTTGAGACTCTATTTTTATAAAATTAAAAACGAAAATTAAAATCGAAGTGAAAATAGAGTACTAAATATTTTTATTAATTTGTGTTTCAAATACTTGTGGGTATCATTATATATATCATTTGTAAATAACATTTATAGACTAGTAGAAATAGAAATAGAGTTACGAATTTAAATTCTTATTGTTTTTGTACAGAACTTTTCCATTCAAAATACTTGTAAAGAACTTTTCCATTTTGTTATGCTTAATTCATCCTTTTTTGTTACACTGTTAAGTTAGAAGTAAGATTCTGAATAAGGAAGGATGTTGGGGTTGTTTCCAAAATCAGGTTATTCGCTTTTTTTTCAGCATATTTATCAAATATCATGTTGAGCAATTATATGGTTGGTATCTGTGGGACTATTAACTCAACCCAAAAATTTAGAAGTCCCATGAGAGGACATACTCCTGACCAACTTTTGACATGTTTCGTTTTGTTATGAAAGAGGAAAAATACTAAATAATGTTATTAATGGAATAATAAATTACAATTAGTCTTTAATTACATTATTTGAAAACAATAATATATTTCACTTTCGAATGTGAAATGAAGCCTATAAATTGAGAAATTTCGTGAAATAAGCCTTATTAAGCTTTTCTGCTTTTGGCTTGATTTTCCTCCGTCATTAATTTATTCACGTAATACGTAAACTAAACAAATAATAATTAGATGCTCTTTAAAATAATGAATAATGAGGGTGAATTATTTTAAAAGTTTATATAACAGCACTTTCTTAGTCAATATTTGCCGTTGTTTAGAGATTGATTAAGAGAAAAAAATCTCAACATGACTCTTTTCATCGGAGCTTCTTTTTAACATTTAGTCAAATAATGTAAGCTTATTTGTTAGATCATTTAGAACTTTGCAGTTATTAGATTAGTTTGCACAACTTTGTATAAAACTAGCTAATATCCGGTGCATGTAGCTGCTCCTCTCAATGCGGGTTTAATTTAAGTTTATGTTATTGATGTTACGATTTTTCTAGGATTTTTCCGCCAATTTTTCAACAAATTTATTAAATTTAACTTGATTCATGATAAATAATAGATGCCCAGAAATGTTAATCCATTTGGAATTATTCGTCAGAAACCCACCATCCCTCAACTCCACGTAAAAAAAGTCAATCTCGATCAAACAGTTCTATTTTAAAGTGAAATAACCAAAGAACCTTTATAAAGTTGGTTTTTTGGGTTAACAAATTCTAAGTCTGTTAATCAATCCTTAAGGAGCATTACGCATCAATATTAGAAGTTAATCAGCCAAACCGTTTTCATTTTAAACCAAAAATGTTCAAATACTTGCACCAAAGCCCCAACTTGAGGGTTCAGTAGGTTTAGCCTAGAATCATTTCCCATAACCAAAAACTGTTATCAACAAATTTTCATGATGATTGGCTGAGCAGTTTAGGAGTATTTTCTCTACATACAAACAAGCAAACAAATAGGCAAACAAGCTTTCGCTTTTATATGTAGGATTTGTAACTTCACATTTCTTAGTACTTTACATTTTCTTAGAACCGGCTTTTAAAAGAATATATCTTAAAAGAATATATACAACTCGCTTAATAATAAATAACTGCTAAATTTACTGAATGTGTTATTTATAGAAAATTTCTTAAGGTTATTTTTGTTAAATAATTGAAACTAATATAAATAATAACATTTAAACATTTATTTCAAAAAATTATTTATAATAATCTACCACCTATAAACTTGTAGATCCTTTTTTTTTTTTAGATACTTACACCATAATTCTTTTTTGCCAATAATACCACAAATGTTCCTGACAATGGACAAATGCATCGGGTCATATTTTCCATTAAATTTTTTGTTAAACATAAATCAGTTCGCCATGTTGATTCATAGGTTGTACGCATTTCATGACTAAATTTGGCAAAAAAAAAAAAAATTAAAAAATATTTATTAATATTTATATACATTTTTATATATACATAATATTTTATATGATATTAAACCACTAAAAATCAACTATTATGGGTGCTATAATTTATAATAAACTAAATAAAATCAAATAAATTAAAAATAAAATGAATTAAAATTAAATTATAAACCAAAAATTTCCAAAAGGAGATGAAAAACAATTTATATAGTAAAAATAGACCAGAAGAAATAAATAGCATCGACTCATATAGCATCATAATTTTAATAGTTGAGTTATAGTATAGAATTTATACAGAGTGTCTCAGAAAATGTTTTTTTTTTAATTAGCAAAGTAGGTTGTGAGGTTTAGGATAATATTTATTAAGCTGATTAAATAACTATCACACTATGCAGGCAATGTAAACCCTATTGCATTATCCAACTGTCACTTATCAAATAATCACTTGTTTGATAAGTCAGAGTTTTTACTAAGTCAAATTTCATGGAATTATTATCGAATATCGTTTTATATTATCATTATTGAATACCAAAACCTGTAATCAGATTATCAAATAATCAAATGATTATTTGATAATCTGATTAGTCATAACATGGTTGGGGTAATAACACCAGTTACTCTTGGTTACTACAAAACTGGTATTACACTTTTTTTTTTTTTTTTTTTTGACGAGGGTATGGAAAGCTCAAAAGCCACCCATTGAAACTGTCAAAAATGTTAAAATGTTTCTTTGGGTAGTGCGCGATTTTAACACACCAAAACCACACCCTTTTTTAGCCAAACATTATGAGGGAACCTGTGATACAAAGGTAAAGTTTGGCTATAGCGATTCTGGATTATGGAGGATGGGATATTTAGAAGAAAGATGTTAATGTTCTCCTTAAATCGTACACATATACATTATCAACTTTGGGGAACACATTTGGTGGAATATGGTTCCACAGACGTGAATTTCTATAAGCCGAATTGGGCCATCTGGTTAGCTCGACTGTGTAGGGATGAGCACCTGTTGCCCTATTTGTTTCACGTTGGAATATCTTGAGTGGAGGCATAAGTTGTTTGATTTCTTTAGAACCGGTGTTAGTCCCTACAAGATATCTATAAAACAAGGGCAGTGACCCAACAGTACGACGATGGCTAAGTGGAGTGAATGTTGAGGTAGCACTCGGATCATTTATAAGACGAATAGCTCTATTTTTCACTTTATTAAGATATCCCAGCGCCGTAATCTATTTTCGCCCTTATATAAGTTTTATAGATGTTAAAGAGATCAGAGGAGGAGAAGTAAGTTTTGCAGCGATACAAGAAACTCAAACACTTAGCAGCGTCGTTAACTACTCCAAAATTATGATTTGACCAAGTTAATTTTTGGTTTAGCTCAGTCCCAAAAGTGTTCAAGTCTGCCGTATGATGCAAAGCTTCTCCTTGAAATGAAAGGTTTATTTATTAGATATTTTAATTGCTTAAGGAACTTTGCTGTCTTATTAGGGACATTTGCAAGTTGGATAATTTTAAGTCCATTTTAGACATAAGTTCTGATGCACCCATAGATTTTTTATGACAAAGAAACAACAAAATTAAAATATAAACTTACGATGATTAGTGAATTATAATTTTTGGGCAGCTATTTTAAAGTAATTTTACTGAAGGGGATGTTGAATTTGATTAAATTTACTGTGTTGTGATAATTTTAATAATCTGTAATATTAATAGAGCTATTTAACTCCTTGAATACTCTATAAATTTTTCTAATATTCTCTGTAACCAAATTTTGTAAAAATAATTAAACCTAAATAAACATAAAAAAATTAATTAAAAATGTCAATTATTATGTTTTTTTTTGTTAAATAATATATATGTATATATATATATATATATAACTAGTTAGTAAGTTTATATTTTGTAATGTAATTTATTGTTAAACAATTTCAACAAAATTGTTTATTTGCCATAAAAAATTAGTAAACTACAATTGACTGAACTTTAAACAAATTATTAAAATTAAAACATTTTTTTTTATGGAACTCATATTTAGTTTTTTATTTTTTTTTGTTGGTAATTCTGTTTTTTAACACGTTGAATAAAAAAAAAATATTTCGAGTCAATTGAATGTTTATAACGTGTGAAAATTAATAATTCAAATATTTTTTTATTATTTTTATTTTGATTCTAACGAATATAAATTACATTTTTTATTTAATTTAATATTCGATGAAATTTTATTAAAAAATTAATAGCTTTAAAATTTTTTGTATTTTTGCACTTTAATAAACTGTAAATATTTGTAATTGATAATTAAAATACCATTTAAAAAAATTTGTTACAAAATACTATAATGACCCCTGAGGGGTTAATTACTTTATTTTTTACCATGTTTTTTTAAGTAAATTGTTTTTTGCTTAAATAATTTATTTTCAAAATAAAAAATAAATCGGTACAATGAACCGTGTACACACCTGTATATTTGGCAATATATAGAGTTTTTAGATAAATTTTATATTTTCAAAATTATAATAATATGCAGTAGCTGTAAGTGAAATGAAAGTTAATATTAAAAAAAAAAGAAAAAAAATATAAATTAATTTTCATTTAGATTGTAAAATGTGATTTATATGCACATAATAAATTTTTATTACAGTGAATTAGGTAAGAATTTTAGTTGCAATGTAATTTAACCAAAAATAATGAATGCCTATTTTCATATAACATATATATGTTTAAACTTGGTTGAAAGTTGATAAAATTGTTTAAGCTAATTATTGATTTTATAGTATTTCCAGTTAAAAGTTAGGTTAAAAATCTAGATTGCCAATAGAGTACAAAATTTTGTTAGAAAACGGAGTAAATAAGCCAGATAGGTTTTACGGCATTCAACTTTGATTATAGCTGTTCCCAACGAAAACAAATTCAGAGAATTCAAACATTTCAAAACACTGTGCTAGGCAACATGGTGAGTGTACTCTGGTACGTACGAAATTTTGACTACATAAGGATCTAGAGATTTCTAATGTAAGCGATGAAATTTAAAAATATGCAACAAAATACACATCAAAAAAAGATCACATAAACATATAAGCGTCAAAATTTCTACTATCTTCAAATATCAATGGAAAGCTTTAAAGAACTAGGCCATTTGAATTAGCGATAAATTCAGATCACCTTAACGGAGGTCTGTAATTACAGTATATCCTAAACAGTCAGCGCATGATTAAGAATAGTTTTAAAATTTTAAAACACGGCGGATGTTTTTATAGTGTTAATGTCATATATATAACTGTTATTGTGCGCAGTATCTTTCGATGATTTCTAACATCCTTACCCAAAAAAAAAAAAATTTAATTAAGGGCAGGAAGTCAAAGTCAAATAAATGTAATACGAAATGGTTGTCACAAACAGTACCTATCAAAGTTTGAAACTTGATGTTTTTTGTGCAACATTTAATTTGGACATTACAATTATAATTTCTAGTGTCACGAAAAGCTCAAAATTAAAGCGATTTTCGGACTCAAATTATTATTTGCATTTTATAAACATGAGCTGCCACCAGCTACTTTGTAATCTAGTAAGCCTATTAATATATATGATGATGATGATTCCCTACGAAGAAATTTGACTAGTAATCAATAATTAGTTTAAATCATGAAAATGTCATTCTTATTTTCTATGACATGTCTGAAAATTGAATGACAGTGATGAGCCATATATAGGGCCAATATTTATAAAATTTTTTTTTTAAGAAGAACCTGCAATAAAATTATTCAACAATAAGTTTTAGAACGATATTCTTTGTCTTCTATGATAATCCCGCATTTAAGCATTTTGTATAAACAATTACATTTCTTGGTAAAATTTGGAATCGATCCTCTAACTAATTTTTTTCTCGAGGTACTTTACTTTCCATCAAAATTAAACATTTAAGCACTTGATTAACTATAACCATGTCTTTCTTTATTTCCCGCTTGAAATTAAATGGCGGACAAACATTGAATATTAAACTAAAGTATCAATTAACTACACAGTTTCACAGTATAAAGTTGAATGATGATGGATGATGTTTAAACTTATAGATAAATGTTTACTTAAAACTTCTTGTGTTAAATGAAAAATTAAAAAAAAAAAATAAGAACGATTGGGAAAACGGATGATATTTCCAGTGAGATTTTGCTGATGTTAAGAAAAAAAACTTATCAAAGAAAATTTTCCTTTTCAAAAGTCCTCAGTTGGGAGCAATCTAACAGACAAAGCCTATATGTATTAATATAATGAAAGTGTAAATAATAAAAAACAACTTACCCACAAACTGGTTGCCAATCTGTATTTTTTGGAACATTTTCATGTTGAAATATAATTTCAACTCTTCCGGATTCTATTGGAATATTTAATGGTTCCACATAATTATCATTGGAACGATTTGATTGAAATAACCAAGTTGCTATTATTCTTGAAGCTGGCATATAATCTGGTCCTACATCACTATAAAAATATAGAATTGAAAAATGTATTATATTCTGTTTTGAACAAAGTATGTTTGATTATAAAATGTGGTTTAATTATTTATAATAGAATAATTTATCTAATACACTCGGAAGGAATTAAGGGCGGGGGATTTTTTAACTACGATATTCATAAATAAAATAAATAATCAAAAAAGTAACATACCTTCCACGTGCATAATAAGTTCTGGGTAAAAATTTTGTTAAATTTTTATATGAAATAACTGAGGCAAATACTGTTCCATTAGACATAATATCAATAAGATTTTTTGTTGCTTTAATATCTAAATACAATTGATCCGAAAATAAATCATCACTGAAATTTGATAATAAAAAAACATGTTTGATAATAAAAAAATTTTTTCAAAATCAATATCGAAATTTTAAAAACTATTTCTAAAAAAAATTTGCAAAAATCGCAAATTTATAGAACTTAAAAATAATAAAAACTTAATTACTTACCCATAAATTCTTAAATTGAATGGTAAAGTTTTAATAGAGGTTGTATATATCCGAAATGAATTTAATCTTTCTAGTGTTAATTCAGTATCAGCTATTGAACTATTATCTGAATCTTGATGACCAAATGCTGATTTATATCCTAAGGGTATTTTACGTTGAATATCTGATGATAAATTTGATGAACTGGAAATTGATATTGGTCCAGATGATGATGATATTGATATACCTCCTGCTGATGATGATGATGATGACGATGAAGATGAAGATGATGATACAGATGATGATGATGATGATACACCTGAATTAGAAACTATTGCAATATTTCCATTATTAGATGATGTTGCTAATTGTGATGCTGCAATTGTTTCTCGATTTAATGCTGCTGATTGTGTTAAGAGTTGGAATTGTTTTATTTGCTATATTCCAAAAAAAAAAAAAAATGAAAACAGAAGAAAACATGGTATAATTAGTTATATTGAGTACAATTTGAGTAGTACAACTGTATCGGAAATTTTATATTTATCAAATAATTGGAAATTAAGTTTTGAGTGCGGTTGGAATTAGAAAATAGTTAAACTAAACTAAAAATTTCCATTGTTAACTAAAAAAGTAATGATTTTCCATTTTAACAAGAAATGATTTAAATAATATATTGGTAGATAATATTTATTAAAATTATTTTGCAAGTGCGAACAAAACTTAACTTAACATTTTTTAATTTTTTAAAAGATCTTATAAAAGCTTATAAATTATACTCGTACGAACGTAATTCTACGGGTGCGTCTATATTGGAATTGCGATAGGGGATAAGAGCGTCGATAAGAGCATAATGTTGAAAATTTTATATTGGTTATCGTTGATCAAAGCGATGCTCCAATATAAACACCTCTATTAAAATTATATATATAATTTTCAACGCTGTGCTCTTATCAATACTCTTATCGTAGCTCCAATATAAATGTACCCTAAGGGATGAGTTCGAATAGCTGCCAAACAACTTGTTGTTTTATATATTGCCATACCCCTTGTAGTTATATGAATATCTTGGGGTCAAATTAAGTAGTGCTTTGATAAATCATTAATATTACTTTTAGAATAAAAGTTACAGTAGTTTAAAAATGGTAAATTTTCAGTTTTAGACTCATTACATATCTAATAAGTTTTCTAAAATACTTATACTTCTAAGATTTATCTACTTATAATTCTACTACTAAGATTTAATTTCTGTGAAAAATTCAAGCTCCTTACTTAAGCCATTTGGAAGATGCGACTGGTCAAAATTCTTGCAAAAATTAGGTTTCGAATAACGGTAAATTAAAGTACTGTATGCCAACTTTTTATATTTGTTTTACTTATTACTTAAAGCTTATTAAAGCAGCCATTTCTGGCGCTTCAAGATTGATAACATATATCTTATAAACCTTTTGTTAAAATAATTTTAGTATACGGGGTTTTTCCGAATTACGGAACGACCGGGGCTCTAATTTTTTTTGCAATACCTACTTGGAGTTAGAATCTCTTTCCTATATTTAGAACGGTCCTAAAGTTTTGTATTCATTCGGATGGACGCAAGGAGGGACGGACATGTGCTAAAAACAGTTCATGTTATACATTTGGGGAAACATTAAGATCATCATATTTTGAACAGTTTGTATGATAAGATGAAGGTTGACCTAAATAGGATTTAACAAGACTTAGAAAAAATAATATATTAGGTTCAATTCATTTTATAATAAAATATTAAATGTTATATTAATTCTTAAAGAAATCTGAAGCTTTCTTATTTAATTAAGATTAAAAGGTGATTATGAATTTTTGTTATTTAATATTTAAATAAATAAATTTTTTATAAAGCTGATCCTTTTTTCAAAAAAAAACAAATTGTCTTAAAAACTTTTTTTTTAATTCCGATAAACATATAAATACAAATACATTCATAAAATGTTAAAATTGGGATCATATTCAGTGTTTTTAAAATTGAGTTCAAGGGGGTTTTTGTTTAAGCTTATTTTATTTTAAAGATAATTAGCTTTTCATTTCGTAATATTGTGTTGGTGTTCATTTGCACCATATTTAAAGAAAAACTAGACATTTTGTCCCTGAATTTTGTATATATATTTATATATTTGTATATATTTGTTGAAAAAACCTTGAGACATTTTTAATAAATAATATTATGTGTACGTTAATAATTATATAAATAATGTATTTAAAAAAAAAATTGAAAAAAACAATATATTTTCTTGATATTTCGTTCAAAGTCTTTTCACTTAAGGTTCTTTGTTGGTTACCTTTTGTTTTAAAACCAAAAAAAAAATTAAAAATCAAGGTTTTTGTTTTGTAAGAAAATGTCGTAATTATAGAAAATCATTAACAATTTCCATTAAAATTAAACTTTCTTTGATTTATTTTCAATCGTCGAAGTTCTTTCCTGTTAGCTTTCTCTTACAAAACTTGTATTATATTTATATGTACACGTAAATGTATGCAAATTATATACAATTAATTAGCAAATAAATAAAAATTGTTTTTAAAATTGAGGTGTAGCGGGAAATAGTTGTAAGAGTGCTGAACTCTCATTTAAGGGGCAGTATCGGAACTACCGGTAGGCGAACGCAGTAAATAATGTATTTTTCGGAAAATATTTTAAAATTTTTAACCGTTAACAAAAATATATCATACATGCATTATTCATTACCTGGCGTGAGTTATTGATAGTGTCATGGCTTGTTATTATATAATAATACTCAATACAAATGTTCTGTTTAAAATTAAAATATGAAAAACATTAACATTTTACATAAACGTAGTGATTTATCCCCTTTTTACTTCATGTACAATTTGTCGTCAAATATTTAATCGCTGTGTAAAAATTTTTAATTTTTTGGGGAGTAATTTTCTTACACTTACTAATGTAAAAAGTATAAATTAGTATTTGTGTATATTGTAAAAATGTTGTTTTGTTATTGTTAAATACTTTGAAAATGAGGAAGAGTGTGGTAGAGTGTGGTAGACTGTGTCAACCCTGAGATACCCGTATCGGTCATACGGGTAAAAATATTTTTAAAATTATTCTTATTATTAATTACTTTTGGCAGAATTTCAAACATACCAGCTTTATTAGATGTAGTGTAATGTTCATATAAAAGAAGGAGTTGTATGGCAGCTACTCGAACCCTCTGCAGTAGAACAACTCAATTTTGCAGTAACTTTGGCCATTACGCTAAACTATTTTTAGCAAAATTTCAGACACGCACCTGTAATAGGTACAGAGTAATACTCATATAAAAAAAGAAGTTGTACCCGAACCCATGGACCAAGATGGCTGGATTTAAATAGCGATGATGGCTATTGCAAAAAAACAAATTTATAAAAATTTCAAAGTCCTAGATTCTTAATTTTTTGAGTTATCATGGAGACATAGCTTATTTTTCGATTCTGATTCCATCCATACACTTGAGTCTACATCTATCCCTCCTCCTTCTCTGCGTCACAAACGCAATGGCAAAAATATTATACCTTTTGACTATATAGTCATACGGGTATAAAAATGTGGCAAAAAATATATAGCTATACATAATATTATGTTTAAATAAACGCTACAAAAACAAACGTTTGAAAAAATTAAATAAAGCGAAAGCATTACGGATGTGATTGGGTATGACCGATGGTAAATTTACAACAGATATAAAAAACTCAATTTGGAATTTTGAAAAAAAATTTTTTTAGAAGTTAATCTTAGTTAGAAGAATCTTTAATTAAAAAAAAAAGTTTGGCTTCTTTTTTTCAATTTGTGTGGTGCGGAGGTCACAAATTAGATTTTTGTATTGAGGCGCAATATTTGTAGTTTCGCTACTACTGAAGGGGAATAGTTTTTAGTTGAATAATAAAACTTACAGTTACTCAAAAATAACTTATTACAGAAATATAAAATTACTACAATATAATATAATAAATATAATTGCATCTATTGAAAACTAATATATTTTACAATCAGTAATGCCTAGTAGTTGTCTCATGTGGACCTTGATGATGCAATGGGTACGCATTTGGCTTATTAACATATTAAATCACATGTTAAATTTGTATGTGGAATTCATTAAGATCAATTTTATATTTTTACAATATTTTATTTTATTGCACAGTATCCTTCGGTTCTCTGTTGACCAACATGTATCTATGACCCTAATTTAATTTTATTGTTGTTGTTCAACATTTACAGCATAAAAAAGTTTTAAATGTAATATTAAGTTCCCATTTGAAAAAATTAAAAAAGTTTAATCCCGACCGCTATACAAAAACTCGAAAGAATCTCTTAACTTTCCGAGCTTTATTTGAAATTTTAACTAAAAATTAAACAAGCGATGAAAAAAAACCAAGGGTTTTTAAAAAAGCACATTTTCAAAATTATATTGTATTACATACTGAGTTTAACTTTGGAAATATTTACTTGGAAATAGTTACTACTGACTTATCTAAAAGTTGTTATAGCCCTTCAATGGGGAAGGTTGCCAAATTTCTCAAGAATCTAACTTCCACTCCCCACTCCCCCCCCCCCCCCCCCCCCCCCCTCATCCTCTAATTTTTTAGGTTCTAGGAATTAAATTGTGAATTACACAAAAATTTGGAATTTTACTTAGAATTTTATTATCTAAGCAAAAATGGGTAAAACTGAGAGACACTTTCTTCAATTTAAGGAACCCCTTTTAAATTTAAGAAAAACTTTTAACATATGTTAAAATATAATGTTGGACCTTTAAATTTTGTATATTAATAAAAAAAAAATTGGACAGGTATTCAAGTTACAGGTGCTTAAAAATAGCATAATTTCAATTTTCGGGCCCTTATAGCTCCTAAATAGGGGGCTTGACAAAAAAATTTTGTTTACCGACTCCTACTAATTTCTAAGGATCTAACTTCTCCTAAAATTTCAAGATCCTAGCTTGAACCATTTAGAAGATATGTGGGGCCAAAAATTTAGCAAAAATTGAGTTTTATATAATGGTAAATTTTGGTATCGTATGGCAATCCTATACACTTAAGCAACATATTTTTGTAAAGCCTATAAAAGTAGCTCTCTAATACCGTTTTTCGATTGAAAATAAACCTAACAGAACTCTTGTTATATCAATTTAAATATAGGGCTTTTTTGGAATTTTCAGGGGCTGTAACTTCGTCACCCTTCAAAATTAAGAAAAACCTTTGACACATGTTGAAATATAATTATAGAGCTTTGAATTTTGTCTATCACTAAAAAAAAATTTGGACAGGTATTCAAGTTACAGGTGTTTAAAAATAGCAAAATTTCAATTTTCGAGCCCTTATAGCTCCTAAATAGGGGGCTTGACAAAAAAATTTGGTTAACCGACTCCTACTAATTTCTAAGTATCTAACTTCTCCCAAAATTTCAAGACCCTAGCTTGAACCGTTCAGAAGATATGGGTGGCCAAAAATTTTGCGAAAATTGAGTTTTGCGTAATGTTAAATTTTTGTACCGTATGACAACCCTAAACATTTGCCTTGTAAAAATTTATAAAGTTTATGAAACCAGCTATCGTTTGCCGTTTTCAGATTGAAAATATATGTAACAGAACTCTTGTTGGGCTTTTTCCAACTTTGGGGGGCTGTAGCCCCGTAACAGGTGGGGCTACAGAAAAAAATTCTTCTACGAAATTATTTTTTTTCCAAAAACTACTCATGGTTAAAATTTCTTTTCTCTATTTCAAACGGTGTAAAAGTTTTTGTAAACATTCGGACGGACGGACGGACAGAGTGAAGCTATATAGGCACATTTTTAAAAAATTTTTTTGAAAATGTGCTAAAAATAACTTTAATAAAATACCCATTTAATTCCGCAACTAATGCATTAACACATCCATACTTTCTGATGCATAATAAATTTGAATCAGGGAAATCAAAAATGACAACAGTTTAAATCATCGTGTTAACTTTTGACTATTTTCAATACTTTTCTAAAAAATTGCATAAAAAATGAATTTAATCCAAGGATAAACTGCTGCCTCCTTTCATTCAATTACATAAACACTAATCTAAATAACATAATATATTAAAACAAGTGATGAAAAAACCAAGGGTTTTTAAAAAAGCACATTTTCAAAATAATATAGTGTTTCATACTGATTATTTTATCGGAGTATAATGTTGAAGCTTCAATGTTAACGTTTTATTTAGGAAATATATACGTTGGTGACTAAGTTACTACTTACTTATAACAACCGTAATTTTTTTAGTTTTTAAGTCCTAATAGCCTCTCTATGGGGAAGGTTGCCCAATTTTTCAAGGATCTAATCCTCACTACTCCCTTCCCCCAACTTTTTTAGGTTCAAGAAATTAAATTGTGAATTCTACCAAAATTTGGATTTTTATTTTGAATTTTACTATCTAAACAAAAATGGTTAAAACTGACAGACACTTTCTTCAATTTAAAGAACCGCTTTTAAATTTAAGAAAATATTTTAACATATGTTAAAGTATAATGTTGGACCTTAAAATTTTGTATATTAACAAAAAAAAATTTGAACAGGTATTCAAGTTACAGGTGTTTAAAAATAACAAAATTTCAATTTTCGAGCTACTATAGCTGCTAAACAGGGGACGTGACAAAAAAATTTTGTTAACCGACTCCTACTAGTTTTTGAAGTTCTAACTTCTCCCAAAATTTCCCAGACCCCAGCTGGAACCGTTTAGGAGATATGTGGGGCCAAAAATTTTGCAAAAATTGAGTTTTGCATAATGGTAAAGTTTAGTATCGTATGGCAACCCTGTACATTTAAATGATATATTTTGTAAAGCCTAAGAACGCAGCTCTCTTTTACTGTTTTTAGATTGAAAATATAGCTAACAGAACTCTTATTATATCAATTTAAATATAGGGTTTTTTTGAAATTTGCGGGGGCTGTAGCTTCGTCACCCTTTCAAATTAAGAAAAACCTTTGACACATGTTGAAATATATTTGAAGAGTCAATTTTACAAATCACAAAAAAAAAATTTGAACAGGTATTCAAGTTACAGGTGTTTAAAAATAGCAAAATTTAAATTTTCGGGCCCATATAGCTGCAAAACAGCGGACGTGACAAAAAAAGTTTGTTAACCGACTTCTACTTATTTCAGAGGATCTAACTACTCCCAAAATTTCAAGACCCTAGCTTGGCCCGTATAGAAGATATGTGTGGCCAAAAATTTTGCAAAAATTGAGTTTTGCATAATGGTAAATTTTAGTACCGGATGGCAACCCTAAACATTTTTCTTTTAAAAATTTATAAAGTTTATAAAACCAGCTATCTTTTGCCGTTTTTAGATTGCAAATACACCTAATAGAACTCTTGTTATAACAATTTGAATATATGGCTTTTCCCAACTTTGGGGGGCTACAGCTCCGCAACGGGTGGGGCTACAGAAAAAAATTCTTCTACGAAATAATTTTTTTTGTAATACCTACACGTGGTTAAAATTTCTTTTCTCTATTTCAAACGATGTAAAAGTTTTTGTAAACATACGGACAGACAGACAGACAGACGGACGGACAGAGTGAAACTATATAGGCACATTTTTACAAAATTTTTTGAAAATGTGCTAAAAATTAAACAAACACATAAGCAATTAAATGAGTACTACTTAAAATATATAAAAACAAAAAAAAAACAAATAATATATAATGTAGTTCTTTGCATGTTTATATAACATTTTAAAAGTGATTAACCTGGATTTTTATTAGCTGATGATAATTATTAGAACATAAAAAAACAATTAACAATTAACATGACATGAGATGCTAATTATATGTATATGTGACTTTTTTTTGCTTTTATTGTTCAATTTGGAAAATGTAATCGAATTTATTATTCTATAATTAATTAGAATTAATGTTGTATTCTCTGTTGCAATACAGAATAGGAACTTGTGAATGAATTCGATTAGAAAAGCACGTATTTTATTCTTTTTAGAAAATTGTAATATTAGTGGAATACGATTTTTAGGACAAAGATGTAATATTTGGGGCAGGTGAATTATATTTTTGTTTTTTATTTTTTTTCTATATATATCTAAATGATTTTTATATTATATAGTCAATATATATAGTCATTAATTAATCAATTATTCATCAATTTAGATTATTATGGGCTGTTGTTCTAGTTATTTCAATGATTGGAATGATAAAAATTTTTATATTAACATATGAGAGATTTTTTACAGATATTGTTAGCATTGGTATTAATACAGATTATTTACAATGGACAAATACATTTTTAGCTGTATCTGTATGTTTAAGACGAACAACAAATATAAATTTATTTTCATCGAAAATTATTGAAGAAAATATTAAAAATAATTTAAATTATAAAAAATCAATCTATGATATAATATTTTTTAATGCAGAAGATAATAATCGTATATATTCGAGTCCGTGTAAAGGACGAAATGATACATGTGATATTGATTTGGAGAGAATACGAAAAGAAGTAAATTATATATTTTGTTTATGTGCTGATTGGATTTATTTATTATGATGGTATTTCCCATTTGCTGTTTATGAAGTTATTAATTGTTTTTAAATTTCTTTTGAATAGATTAAGGGTGCATTTTTATTGGAGCAGCGGTAAGTGATAGTAGCATCGGTAAAGGGTGCATTTATATTGGACTTGAATTAAGTTATAGTAGCGTCGGTAAAAGAGATGTTTATATTGGAGCATCGCTTTGATCAACGATAAAAGATAAGAGGATACAAAACTCTTTAGTATTAATTGTAAAAAGTATTAATTGTAAAATAAAATTAGTTTAAAATTCAAATCAAAAAAATGTGGGCGTGGAATTTCTAACTACTGAGCTATTAGTCAGACCATCCCTTTTGGGATCAAATTGATAGAAACTTCTATAACAGGTTCATTCTGAATATGTTATTAAATGAAATAATAAGTATTATAAGTATTCATTGTAATAATCGAATTAAATTTATATTATTATTAAATTTATCATCTGACTAATGGCGTCGATCGCCTTTCATGTTCATACCTCGGTCAGATAATATCTAATAAAAAAATATCGTAAAATTATATAATTATGTCGTAATATAAAATAAGATTTAATAAAAATATATAAATAACTCAAAATTAACATTTGTTTGTTCATAATCTTATACAATTAGCTACAGCCGAGTAAGCGTCGGTTTAGTGAATATAAACGATTAAAGAAACTGAAGCTTAATCTAACTAGATTTGGTGAATTTCCTCTGCTTCTTAAAGGAGTGGAAAAGGAATAAAAAAAAAATTAAAACAACATTCAATATAGAAAATTTTGGCATTTTTCGATTAGATGAAATTATTTTAAAAGCTATTTTTCATTAAAAATAAAGTGAAACGGAAAATAATATTAATAAAATTTTATTAAAATGTGTAAAATTGAATTCAGTTTGCAGCTATAATCGAAGTTTCAATATAAACACTACAGAATAGCTATGCTCTTATCGATGCTATCATCGACGCTTAAATCAATTATCGCAGTTCCAATAAAAACGCAACTTTATTTATGACTCAATGAAAATTTAATGGATAATTTTTTTAATTAAATATTTGCAAATAAAATAAACTTTTTGATTTTAAATTCATTATCATCTAGCTTAATATCAGTACAAAAAGAATAATACATTGTCACTTTACGATAGAATAATTAACAAAAACAATATGTTGAAAGTGCTGATAATGCATCATATTGAAAATCGTCCAAGGGCATATTTGCTTTTGAAATAGTTCGTTATATGCATTTAAATAATAAATTATCAAGTGCATTTTGATAAAATTAAATTTAAGATTATCTTCTATTTAGTTGGATGTTATAAATTAGTGTGCTGCAAATTAATAAACTATCGTTGAATTAAGAAAATTAATTATTTCACTTTTTGAAAGATTCCCCTCTTCCCGATTCCTCGCAGAGAAAAATTGCTGAAATCACTTTAAAAAGTAGAAATACAATTCAATATATCGTTAAAAGATATAGGATAGAAGGAAGAATAACTAATAAACCAAGGCAAAGCAATAGGAAATCAGTTACAGCGGCTGCTGAAAGGGTTATTATAAGGAAAATTCGAAATAAACCTACTTTAAGTGCGCCTAAAGTCACAGCTGAAATAAGGCAAGAGCTGGGAATAGATGTGTGTCTTGAATGAAACAGTAAAAGGGCTAAAAAGACAAAATTGATATAATTGCCGAATGGGAAGAAACAAGCCCTTTATAACTGTATCGTGAAGTGACAATATATTATTGTCTTTGTACTAATATTAAGGTGGACGATTTTAATTGTGATTCACTGTATATATATTGGGATATGTTACGCTTGGGTACTGACACTTCTTAAATTGATAATACGATTTAATATGATGAAATTTCGAAAAAAATGGATATTTCGCAAAATGGAACAAATTTTAACATTTTGCATAATGGCATCCTTAAATTAGTGTTAGGAATGTATAAGAGTAGAGCTAAATGTTAAAATCCGGTAAATTTTTTAAGATTTTATTTAATTTGGTTTTTTATGTTAATATAGATTTCAAAATGCCAATGTTAAATGATTAACGCTGCAAAATTTCCTAAAAATCATATAAAAGTAGGTATGTGGCCTAGTTACTAAGTGTCAAGCTGTTGATGCTTTCAGAACAAATACATTTTAAATCGTAATAAAGCAAAATTTTATTCTTGCGACATCTAACATGCCATGCAATTAAGATCATCCTTCATATCTCGGAAATTGCAGTTCTAGGAAAAAAAATTGTTAGATAAACTTCGTACAAAGTTCTTTGTGGGTTTTCATTTTAATAAAAAAAAATTGATTAAATATAAAATTTTAAACTGTCAATCGGTAACTAAAAAGTCGAATCAGCACATATATTTCAATTAAATAATGAAACTTTTATTTTTATATTGTGCTAACAGTTTTGCTTTGAATAGGTTGTGCCACAAAATTGTAGTGATTTTATGATTGATGTTCAATTTAATACTAAAAAATATAATAAATGTGATAATCTTTTTAAATATCATTTAACATTAATGGGACCATGTTTTATTGCAAATGCAATAATAGATTAGTATGTATACATTTATAAATATATATTTATATCTAATAAATTTTGTGATTTTAAAGTGACATGGATATTAATAAACTACCATTAAAATTTGATAGAGAATTTAATAATCCAGTTTTATCATTTCGAACTAAAAAAGAAGTTTTTTTTGATTATAGGGTATGTATTTATTAGAGTTTAAAGAGTTAAAAAAAACGAATTAATAAATTTTTGAAATAGGTTTATGTTCATAGCCCTGAAGATTTTCCAAGTAATAAAGGATTTGAATATAATTACAAAGATTCAAGAAGATATAGATTTTCTATTATCGAAATGGAAAATCAATCAGATGTTATGAATTCATCTTCAGTGGAGGAACGGCGTTGCAGATTTCCACAAGAAAAAATGTCAACTAATGATCTTTTCTATTATAGGTTTTTATTATTTATTTATTTAATTTATATAATATTATTTAAAAAAATAATATTTTATTAAGTTTTACAACATGTCTTCAGAAAACACAAATTGAAATGGAATTAGATACTTGTAACTGTACGCTTTATTTATCACCAAAACAATGTAAAATTTAACATTCGAATATAAAGTCTTGCAAGCTAATAAGATTTAGATTTTTTTTTCTAGATAAAAATCGCTACTGTTCATTTCGTCAGTTTGGTTGTATTATGAAAGGTAATTAAGATATTTTAAAATATTTTCTGAATTGAACCCCCTCTTTTAAAAGCTTTAATTAGAATCTCTTGGTTAGAGAATTCATTTAAAAGAACTAAATTAAATTAAGTATTTATTTTTTTTTAGCAAATGATAAATTTAATACTATATTTTTTGATAAAGTATGTATAAAATCGTGCATTCAAATTGAATTTGAATTAGTCAGGTAAATTTAAAATAATTATTTCAGCTATTTTAACTTAAAGTTAATTATTTTTTTTTCATTTTAGTGCTGACGAAGTAATTGAAGAAGAAAATTCCTCACCATATTATAAACAAGAGATTTCAATTACAAATACTCCAACTATGCGATATACTAGAAGTGTTGCTAGATCAAATTTGGATTTAGTTGGTAATAAATGATAAATTTTTATATAATAAGGATCGTATGAAAGTTATATTATCAGATTCTCAAAATTACAAAATTCGGAATCCAGACACATTACAAAAATCAAAATTTTATAGTTAAAAATTAGCTCAAATCCACCCCTATAGGTAGAGTTAGTATTTTATATGCGACTTTATTCAAAATGACTTTAAAGAAAATCTATATTTAAAAATTTGGACATTTTTAAAAACTTTTGTCTATACTTTTAAGAAAGAAACTAATTGTTTATTAAACTAAAATTCTAAGCACTCCCCAAACTTTATTAGTAAAACACTATACTATTACGTTGCATTTGCAATTCAATTAATCGTTCATCATCTGTGGTACAGTACACATAATTAAGTTTACATTAAAAATTTGTCGCTTCCTATGTAGCTACTACTGTATTTTCGTTAATAAATAAAAGTATTCTTTGTGATGTCACTGACGCCATTTTTTTACTAGTATAGTGCGAATAAAAATACGCGTACAATTTTCATAGTGTTGTTGTAGTAAAAATTGACGTTTTTCGGGGATCGTAAAGTACACCCTAATATCCTAAAAATATATTAAGATATAAAATAATAATCTCCAGTTCTTTTATTTTTATTATTATTATTACAGTTTCAATTGGTGGTGTTGCTGGTTTATTTTTTGGTGCATCTATTATGAACATTTTTGAAATAATTTATTTATTTTTTGTTCGAAAATTTTAATAAAAAATTTAAAATTAAATTTTTATTTTAATACCTAATAAAATTTTATTGTACAACATAGTAATTAAAATATTAAAATAAAGTTATAAATTATAGAATAATATGTTGTTTCCGTATGAATTTTAATTACTAAATAAAATAATTCTAATATATCAAATTAAATTATAATTCTTTATCCTGTATGTCAAAATAAATGAGTGTTACCGTATGTGTTATAATAAATTAATATTTATCAACAGTATATTTTGTAATTTTATCTTAATTTCATTTAATATCTCAAGATGTAAATATATTATAAAATTTATTAATATAAATTTCTCTCTTGATGCAACAATATTAATTTGTTTTTTATTATATATGTATATGCAAAAAAAAAAATATTAAACTGTAAAACTATTAAATAAAGACTATATTGTTTACATTTTAATTTATATCCATTTTATATACATACATACATCTATATTATATAGAAGATGTATTTTTTAAATGTTAGATATATATATAAAACAATAACTCACCTGTTGACTATTTAATGAGACAACATTTTGCATGACTTTATCTAATATATGTAATATAATCTCAGCCGCCATTTCTCTTTCCAAATGTGTACCTTTTATTTTTAAATAATTTTCCACCTAGAATAGATACAAACATATTATATATAAATTTGTGTATAGATATTTAGAAATGTTTAGTAAAGAAAATTGAATAGAAAATATTACTGTTATTTCACTTATTATAATATATATATATATATGTTTTCTAAATGTTATAAGTAAATATGCCGTTAGAAATAGACAAGTTTATTCTAACAACATGTTAACAACAGCTACAACAACAAATAACAAAAACAATATAAGACGAGGAAGAGTGTAGTAGAGTAGACTGTGTCAACTCTGGGATACCCGTATGACCGTAACATATACATTATATCATCCGGTTAATTACTTTTGGCAAAATTTCAAACATTCAGCTTTATTAGGTGTAGAGTAATACTTATATAAAAGAAGGAGTTGTATGGCAGCTACTCGAACCCTTTGCAGTAGACCAACCAAATTTTGCAGTAACTTTGGCCATTACACTAAACTATTTTTTGCAAAATTTCAGACACCCAGCTTCATCAGGTGTAGTGTAAAGCTCATATAAAAGAAGGAGTTGTATGGCACCTACTCGAACCCTCTGCAGTAGACCAACCAAATTTTGCAGTAACTTTGGCCATTATACTAAACTACTTTTGGCAAAATTTCAGACACGCAGCTTCCATAGGTATAGAGTAATGCTCATATAAAATTAGAAGTTGTATGGCAGGTACTCGAACCCGTGGACCAAAATGGCTGAATTTAAAACTCGATTCCGTTTTTTGCATAAAAACGAATTTGTGAAAATTTCATAATCCTAGCTCCTTTACTTTTTGAGTTATCGTGATGACGGACGGACAGACGGACAGACGGACGGACATACATAGCTAAATTGATTTATTTTTCGATTCTGATCCGATCCATACACTTGAGTCTATATCTACCCCCCCTCCTTCTCTGCGTCACAAACGTAATGGCAAATTTATTATACCCTTTGACTGTATAGTCATACGGGTATAAAAAAGTTAAAAGATATATATAAATATTTTATGAAATGAAGTCTGAAGAGTAAAATAATTTTCTCAAAAAATAACGGAATTTTTTTCGAAGGCTTTTTTTTAAATATATATATATTTAAATATAAAATCAACTACATCTTAATTTTTTTAACAGGATATGCAATATATCACGAACTCAAAAAAAAAAAAATAAAGTTCCAAAAAATTGCTTTATCACATCTTTTAAAATATGAAAATTTTTTTTTTTCATAAGTAAATAAAAGTGAAAAGAGACATTTACCGTTTGATATGAAGTGTTCTATGATATAAATTAGAGAAAAGGGGAGGTGCAAATATAAAGTGTATAACTTATAAGTATAAAGTTTTTTTTTTTTTTTTTTATCTTATTCTTTTATATTTTACACACATTGTACAAATTACATGCTTACAAGTTACTACGTGCTTAGTTATTTTGTAAATAGCATTTAGGTCATGATGTCCTTTTAAAGTAAAAAACCAAAAAAAAAAATACAAAAGAAATCTGAATATGTCGTACGACAGTTAAGTCAAAGTAATACGCTTTTAACAAGTCTTTTATACCTGAATGGCGGAAATTAAATTAAAATTGATGTGTCTTATATGGTGCTGCTGCAGCAATTTAGAATCTAATATTTATTTTTTGTCTTATCATTTTGACTTTATATTGTAAGCCAAAAGCATTCTATGTATACTTAATAAATATATAATAACAACACAACACATAAACAGGTGCTGCAAGTTATATTCATTAATTTTTTTTAATAATATTTTTGTTTTTATTCTTACAAAAGTTACGAGTATTTTGTGGTTTTTTTAGTGAATGATTTTGTAAGTAGAACGTGATACTAAAATTTAAGTAAAATAAAAATTTGTATTTTAGGAGTAATAGGAAGAAAATAAAAGATGCGTATGTGGAAACCTACGGAGAGAAGGAAATTTAAAATTCTAAAATTTTAGTTCGAAAGTTAAAACAAATATAAAACAATAATTAAAAATTTACTTAAAATTAAAATAAAATATTATTTTTAGAAACTAATGGAATCTTTTATATATGAAATGCATTTTTGTGTTACAATTTTGTGTAAACTTTTGTTCTATAATATTTAATAACAAATAAATATTATAGAACAAATCCTAATCCCATAATGTTCCTGCAAAACTTCTATTTGAAATAAGTGATTTAAATTTAAAATGAAGATAGAACTGTTACGGAGTTACAAGTACAACCAGTCAAAATTGAACAACTTATAAATTTTAATTAGTCTGCTGCATTAAATAATCGAAATTTATTTATGTATTTTGAATGCATATGAGGTTAATTTTTTTATAATTTTTAGAAATTTGTAAACCTTCATTTCTTTTAAACGCTTATAAAAATCTTAAAAATATCTTATAAAAAAAAAATTACGTTTGTTAAATTTTCAGGAGCGCTTATACGGTTCTTTATCTTCACTGGAGTGATTTTATAGAAAGTGAACAAATTGAAATTTGAAAGTTGTCATTCATAAAAAGTTAAAATTTAGAGCTTTAAAAAGAGTCATATAAGTTTGCCGAGCTGTAAAGAAATTATGTAAATTTAAGGTTGCTTGCACTTTTCGACTTTGAAGATTCATAACTCGTGTAAGAAGCAATATAATCCTCACATTGTCAACATTTTTTTATATTGGTTGGCATCCCTTCTATTACCACCAAGTTAGTGAAATATTGAGCTCTGGACAAACTGCATTTTTCTTAAAGTTAAGTCACAAAAATTATGATTTAATATAATAGTCTCTTCTTAACTATAGGTTAAGTGTATAGAATTTTCCTGAATTTTTTTAAAATTAAAAAATTTGATGCAATATTAATTAATAATATTTCTTAAAACTCTTTTTTAACAGTTTTTATTGTACTTACTTGTGGAAAGGAGTTAATGGAATCTTGAAAGCTATTTTAAACACAATTCTCGTAGAGCTGGAAACTTGAAACTTTGAATGCACTAAGCCAGATTCCGTTGATAATACGGTTTTAATGAAGGAAATTTAATTATTTTAATTATTAAATAGTTTAAAGTTACTCGTTAATTGCCTCCAGCTTTTATATTGATTCCACAGGCTTTATGACAAATGTATTGAGATAAAATTTTTTGAAGAAATTTCATTGTAACCATAATTTAATATTACAAAAAGAAGTCTTAATTTTTTTTTTTATTTCTTTTATTTATTTTTTATTTATATGCTTTGCGGTTTCTGTTATTATTCTAATTAAATTTTACAAACACTACACACAAAACATACAAAATGTACAAAATGTCAAAATTAGTTTAATAAATTAGTCAAACAAAAAACTAAATTCCTTATGTCATGTTAAATGTCATGGTTGATCTTATTAATTTTTTTTATATTTAAAAATTTTAATCAAATTTTTCGGGTTAATTTTTAAAGCCTCTTCAAACATATTAAAGATAAATCATTTGATTATTTCAAATGATTCAGATATATGTATATCTTTAGATATCTTATAAACTGATAGTCTGGGGGGGGTGAAATAAAGTCGAAGTAAATAAGGTCGAAGCGAGGTTTTCAGAGCTAAGTACAAAGTCATGGTATTTCCCTTTTCCAAAATATTTATGTCCCTACCTGTGTTTGTGCTATTGTAAATTAGTAGGAATCTTAGTCACTGACTTTAAATTAGGATATTCTATTTTTTTTCCAGAATATTAATACGAGATTAGTAAATAGAAGAAATATAAGAGTTAGATTTAAAATCAGTTGCCCCTTTTACTTTATTTTTTAAACTATTTTGTTTTAAATGGAATAGGCCAGCTGTACCTTATTCCTTTTGTGTGTATTCGACTTTATTTTTTCGAAATAAGATAGAATTGCGAATTTGACTTCATTTCCATTGTTTTTGGTAGTAAAGTCGATTCGACTTTATTTCATTTGTTTTATTTTTTGAAATTTGATAGAATTGCGAATTTGACTTTATTTCCATTGTTTTTGGTAGTAAAATAGATTCGATTTCATTTCACCTCCCCGAAAGTCTGAATAAAATAATTTGATATTACTGATAGAAATAAATAACATTTAACACCGCTGTTATAAATAACTAAAAAAAAACTTCCTATTTGATTTATAAGTTTTTGAATGTGTGACAAAATAAAAAAAAAACTTAAATTATTATTTAACATAAATACAAAAACAAGTAAAAACCATGAACTTAAAAAAAGAAAATTTCAAAAAACTTTTTATTTCTATTTCTCTGGTAATACTTCCGAAAACTTTGTTTTTACTTTTCTAAAAATTGTTCATTTATCATTCAGTTTGTGAATAAAAAGTGTCTGACTGAAAAGGTATTTTTTTGAAAAAAAAAACACCACTCTAAACCATTCGAGAAATTTAAAATTTATATTCACTTGAGTCTTTTATTTTCTGGGTATCTTAGAACTTTTTTGTTTTATATTTGGTATGTGCTAAGTTTTTAACCTTTTATTGCAACAAAAAGTTAAATATTAAAAAAATTCTTTATATCACTTTTAAACACATATATATATATTATTATCTTTGGTCCTTTATATCCGGATTCTATGCTATAATTTAAAGGCTTTGCTAAATCCGTTATTATTTGGTTATACTTTTTCATTTCGTTTGTTGTTTTGTTTTTTTTTTATAAAGTCAGTTTTCTCTTAATTTACATAGTAAGGAAAAATTGATATGGGTTAACTTTAAGGAATATGAAATTTATGCATATCACATACGTACATGTGTAAGGATTTCCGAAAAATATTTATTTCTTAATTTTATTTTTTAGTCTTTACAATTTTTTTTTTTTCGAAATGGGTTTTTTTGTTTAAGGAATATATTTGCTTGCAAAAAATGTGTTATGGAAGTAAAAACGGTTAGGTATGAAACACGTGTTGTCAGTTTCGAATTTTTGTTTTGTGTTATTTTTATTTTCTTAATTTTCGAAGTGTTTATGAGGCACGATAAAATAATATTAAGTAAAAAACTGAAGCTAATAAACATCTGACAGTCGATTAATTTTAAGTATTTATCGGGAGATTTCCCAAATGGTAAACTAGCAAAATAGCAAAAATCAATAAATTTTGTGTAGTTTTCTTTTTTTGGGGTAGCTGGAGAGTTCTATTTTTGTTTTTAAAAAAAAAAATTTCATTTTTTAAATAACCTTTAATACTCAATATAAAAAAAATGATTGCCTCAAATGATTGATGGCTTCTTAAAATTCGAAAAAAACAATTGTTGTATAACCAAGAGAATTTAAGATTATTCTGGTAATTCTAATGCGTACTTTAATTTTTCTTAATTTACTAGTTTTTATACCCTACACCTAAAATAGGTATAGGAGTATATAAACTTTGGCACGATGTTTGTAACCGCCAAAAAGAAGCAAGCCATATATAGAAAAGTATGTATATTTTTTCTTAGAATAACATCCTGAGTTGATTTAGATTTAGAAAAAAATTAAAAATGCTATTTTGAAGAAATTTATATTGTAGAAGAATATTATAATTGAGGCCAAACGATCATAATTTTAAAACCATTAAAGATAGAACCTTTACTTTGATTCTCTAAATTTGGGATCAGTTGGAGGTGCAGTTCAGGAACCTTTCACACACTTCCCGAGACTTCAAAGCTTATCTTCGCAAATAATAATTGTTGTAACTTGCAATAAAAACACGAGGGTGTTTTTTCCTATTTCCCTTGTGTTCCTGAAATTTGGGATCAGTTGGTGTGGTGGTTCGGGCATTTCGTACCCATCTCCTAATATTAAAAGAATGTTCCGTTCCGAATTAATGAAGATAAAAAATTGAAATTTTGTACAAGCGTGTTCTTCCATTTTTTCAGGAATTATATTCCTGAAATTAGGAATAAATGGGGGTGCTAGCTTGACTTTATATTATGTTCCTTAAACACTTTTTAAGATCTAAGTATATTTTCGTAATTAATACGCTAGAAACTTGCCAATTAGTACAAGGTAGCTCTGTTCCATTATGTTCTTGAATTTTGAAATAAATTGAAGTGGAGGTTTTAGGTAACTTTCACACGCCTCTCAAGATCCAATACTTAGACAATTGTTTCCGAGATGCGTTGAAACGGGGGTTAATTAATTGTAACTGTTAATTGAATTGTCAGAGGTAGGGTATTACAAAGTCAGTTGCATTGACTTATTATTGTTTCATTATCTATTTAAAAGTAAATTGCATATGTATTTAGTTTCATTAAAAGACTTGTAAGTTTTATTTGTCTCTAATCAGGTCAAACCTTTATGTCTGAGTAAAATATTTAAATTTAGATATAAAATTAATGATTTTACTGACGGATTTCAAATTATTAGCCTTATTTAACTTTTATTTTGAAATAAAAAGTTGTTTTTATATAAGTAATCTGAGAAATATATGTAGAAGCATATAAAATGGTCTTCGTTAATGAATATTTATTATTTAATTTGGCAATATAAAAGGAAATAAAATTTATTTTGAAAATGAAAAAACCGTACATAATATTTGATTACGTAAAAATCCGGTCTATCACAATCTTGTGATAATTTATTTAAGATTCCAAATTAAGTTTTATTAACTGAATAAATAAAGATATTGCTATTTAAATTTTAAATCTTTATAGACATGTTGATGTTTGATTATTACAATTGTAAATCATTTGCACGATACTTTAAAATTCTGATCAAATAATCGATCAAAACTGTCGCGGTTAATAATACGGTTTTTAGTTTATTTACTTTTATAATGTTAGATACAGTACGTCCTATAATAAATTTAATATTAAAAAGTTAAATATGCTGTAAACAAATAAATTTAAATTAAGGAAGGAGGTCATTTCATGATAAATTTCATAAGAAGAGGTTTTATAGTTTTATTTATATACATATGAAATTTGAATCGTTTGTTGAATTGCTGGAACTATGTGCCGGTTAAACTTTTGTATTGAAATTATTTTAAGTTCAATGTGTTATAAAATGTAGTTAAAAACAATAAGGAAGTCATTTAATTATGTCCTTATTAAATAACGGCAATTTGTTTGTTTTTTGTTTTTTTTTGCAGAATCCTTAATCCTTTTTATTACACTTCCATATTTATTACTATAATCTTTTATATGTTCACTAAAATTTATGTTCTTTTAGTATTTTTATAAAGTATCTTACAAATTTTGGATTTATTATGAAAAAATTTTTTCAAGAACATAAGATTATAAGATAAAATTTTAATGTGTCGTACTAGTTTGTTAACAGTCTCTTGCTACGTTTAAGAATTATCGTTTTAAACATAGAAAAGAAATTTTAACTATTAGTGGGATAACCTTGTATTGTAGGTTGTGCTCTCATTCGTTACGGATTCACACACCCTTAAAGTACGGAAAAAGCCTATACTTAAATTGTTATGGGCTTTAAAAATTTTATAAAGTATATTTTCAGTATGTAGTTAAATGTTACACCACAACTGTTTTTATATGCTTACATATAGTTTCCATATGTTATCTTACTTTAAACTCAGTTTTTGTAAAATTCTTTGCTAAAACGGTTTTAGTATGGAACTTGAAATTTTAGTTACAAAAACATAAGTATTGGATCGTTGCGGTTTTTCAATATTTGTTTATTAAAAATTTTAATTTATCTGTAGATTATTTTTAAATACATTATCGGGTCTTAAGTTTTTTTTCGGAACAGATTGAAACGTCCCATGGAACTTTGATTAGAAGACAAAAGTCCCAAAAAGAAAAGTTAAAACTACCCTGGGACTTTTGATTTATTAAATATTGGTCAGAAGTCCAATAGGACTTTTTTATTACACTATATATATATGAAAATTTGAGATGCTGAATTACAAGAGAGTTTAGTGTTGAATTCAAAATCAGTTTATACGACTTTTACAGAATATTTATTACATATGTATATGCGAGATTTTGAATTCTTTTAGAGTTGGATTCATGATTCGGTAAAAAGGGAATACCCTAATTTTAAATTTAACTCTAAGATCCTTCCGAAATACTTAAGTTAAACTAAGACTTTCAATAGACAGCAATATTAGTTACAGCTAATATTTTTGAAGAACAATTTTAATTTAATTAATTTTTCTATTAGTTATTTAAATATACTTAAAAATAAATTCAATATTAGTTTATATGCTATTATAGTACTTTTCAAACTTCATATTTTTTTCTTAAATTCATTTCGACACACATATTTACTTACATATAGTAATAAAAATTATAAAGTAGAACAAAGAATCAATGTAATATATTATTTTTTAAAATATATTAATGCTATAAAATTAAATAATAACAAACCAGGGCTTAAGAAAACACGAGTAAGAAAATAATAGATGAGCACAAAATAGAAATCTTGCGAAATGTATGCATGTGCATGTTTACGTACAAAATACAAATCTATTCATGTAAATAAACAAAACATTAAAAAGAATTGTTGTTGTTTTTTTTTGGCGATTCTAGCGAGTACAACAACAACAACAAACATTAAGAGACGTAAATGAAACTTTTGAAATTCACTTTTCTCTTTTTTTATCACTTTTGTTGTTGCTATATATATATATATATATATATGATGTTTTATTGTCCTTGAAGATTTATTTTATTTTTATTAAGAACAACGTGCTGTTAATTTAAAAAAAAAAAACAAAAAAATAAGATAAAAATAAAATGCTATAAAAATAAATTTTCTTTCTCTATCTGGCTTGGCTTCACATTTTTTTTTTGTTTTTGTTTTTTTTTTTGGGGTATTAAATGTTATAGAAAAACGCAAAAATTACACAAATCAACATTGCATGCGATGATATTCAGCTTTCAACCAGCTTACAAGCGTTTTTATTATATTGTATATAAAAATGGCGAGTATTAAAAATTGTAGATGATGCGCGTATTTTGATTATTTTGATTTTATTCAGTTTCAGTTCTTTGTTATTTTCTGACTTAGTTGTGAATTTTTGTATCTTGCCGTTGCCGTTTATTATAAACTTACTAGAGATACAAAAAAAATACTAAAGAATCAAAAGATAAAAATATAATAAAATTATACTAAAGTTATACTTTTCCCCCAAACGGAATGATTTAATCGCAAAGAACAACGATACCAAATCATTTTATAACATTCATTTTATATAAAATATATATATATATATTGGTATACATGAATAGTAAATACTCTTACTAAATGTTTATATAAGTTTTTTTTTTTTGGGTTTATATAATTTGTGCGTTTTTTAAAATTCATATAAATTCTATTCTAAAAGATATTAAATTATGACAGCAATAAATTTTGTGAAGCAATGGTGCTGCCGTCTTTAGAATCATGTTTTTTTTTTTATTTTAATTTCATTTGTTTTTTTTTAAGCTTTTTCTTGTATTTATTTAACATTTTTTTGTATATGTATATGTTATTTAATGTTTACAAACGTAATTTATATTTTGTTTATGTACAACTGTGAGCAAATCAAAATGTGCTACAAAGATTTAGAAGAAAATTGAGAAAGAGTGTAGTAGAGTAGACTGTGTTGATTCTCGGATACCCGTATGATTGTAATATCGACATTGTATCATCCAAAAGCAAATATAAGTTGAAAGCCAGCTCCTTGCACCTCTTCCACCAAGTTAACTGCTATTGACAAAATTATAGACATCCATTTTTATTAGGTATAGAGTAATGCTCATATACCAGATTAAGTTGTATGGCAACCACTCGAATCCATAGCACTAGCCCAACAAAATTTTCCACAAACTTTGGCCATAAAACTAAACAATTTTTCACAAAATTTCAGGCACATATCTTATTAGGTATTGAGTAATGCTTATATAAAAGAAGAAGTTGTATGAGAGCGACTAGAACCTACTACAGTAGACCAAATCTTATACAGACTTTGGCCATATAATTAAATAATCTTTGGTAGATTTTCAAATACCCAGTGTCATTATGTATTATTTTATATAGTCACTAATATAAAAGATTAAGTTGTATGGCAGTTACTCGAATCCTTTGAGTAAAGTGGCTGGATTTCAATAGCGATGACGGCTATTGTTTAAAATCGAATTGTGTGAAAATCTCAAAATCCTTTATTTATTTTTTGAATTATCGTGCGGGTGGCCAGACATACATAGCTAGATCAATTTACTTTTCGATTATGATCCGATTCATACTTTTGAGTCTATATCTACCCACCTGTCCTTCTCCGCGTCACAAACGTAATGGCAAATTTGGTACTCTTGATACATGAACTATAGTCATACGGGTGTAAAAGGCTGAAAAATTTAGCCTATATAACGGAAACAGAAAATTAAATTAATTATTAAAATTTTCATCAACTTTAAGCCCTAATACCTAAAATATAGAAAAGTCCTCACTGTCAAAGTTTAGCACTGTCTTTATAGACAGAAATCTCCCGATATTTTTTACTATACTATAGTCTGAGTGGAAGTAATTTTTATTTTGCACTTCTTTGAAATTTAAAACTTTTTGTTTACAACCCTTTTCAACTTGAACTATATTTTACAAAACTTAACAGTTACACAACTAAATGAAACTTTCAGTTATAACGCTATAAAACAATTCCAAGAAATAATGTCGTATAACAGATACCCGAATATGAAGAAATTTGTTCAACTGCAATGTTTTGTGTATTATACAAATTTAAAAAATTTGAGATTCCTACCTTTATTGATTTTTGAGTTATTGTGCGGACAAATCAACAGACAGACGAACACTCGTTATTCAATCTACTGATTTTATCTTACTTTTTCTCTTTACAACATTTTACAATTTATAATGTATACCTTTATAAAAACTAAAGTTTAATTCAGTGTTAGAGTGTCAAAGACCTGAACCTTGAAGGAAAATAATAAGTCTTTTTAATTGCAACAAAATGTTTAAAGTTTAATAGTTTGACTATTGCTTATGAGCTTTATTGTATTTATACATTCAAAATTAAATTTGTGTATATTCATACATATATTTCATATTATTGAGGACGACTAATGGCATTATAGGTTTTTTGGTCACCTTATATTTTGAATGGAAAATTATTTTAATTAAAACAAATACATTGAACAAATAAAAAAATTTTTATTAAAAGGTTTTTAATATCAAATATTTTGAAAAGAAAATTGTATTGTAGGAGTTCAAAAACTTGAATTTAAATCCGATAAAATTGTTGCCTTTTATATTTTTAAATTCTATTAAATTAAAAATAAAATGAAAAATTCACTAACCTAAAATTATGCAAATTTTTGTATTTCTTATTTATTCCTGTAAATTAGAGGTAGTACCAGAATTTGTTAAAAAATTGGTTTGTATGGATTTTATGATTGTATACTGTTAATAAAATGAACAGTAACAATGAAAAGTTCTGCAAAATTCTCAAAATAAAAGCTTTACTCTTCACATCAATTGGCAACGGTCAAAACTTTGGTTTAGTTTTGAATCAATAATTAAATTACATAGATAATAATAAAGAAAACTTGAAAAAAAAATGGACAAATGCATTTATGGCGTTACAAAAGCTTTTCTATAATAAAATTATCAATGAAAAAGTCAGAATTTTAACTTATCAAGCTTTATCAATATAATTTGCTGGACCCATTGAGTTCAACATTAGTGCAAGTCTAAAGTAGTTATTAAGAAAATTTTAACTTAATGCAGAGTAATGAATGAAAACATAATGAAGAGTTGCGTAAATCTATATACTAAACCTGAAATGGATTACAAATATTTTTATTTCAATAAATGTGCCGCAAAGCTCATGTTGTAAGGCTGGTTAATTTTTTTATAAAATTAATTTTTAATTACTTTGATAGATCTTTCAAAACAATAGATTATTGCCTTATGCCGCATATATAATACCATAACGATTGGTATATTAAAAGTACTTTAAAAACGGGATATATAGCACCTGAACATTATATTTATCTTGATTCGAAAGGTTATATTCAAAACCACGTACATGTTCCCCATTATACCACTATAATAGACGGGCTACATCTAGGTGCATTAAAAATAACTCTCATAGCATAGAGTATATAATACAAAATACATTTAAATATTTAAAAAAGGTCACATTTGATACCTAAACGAACAATCATATTAAATAGAGGGTTGGTAACCGAAAGAAAACATGCGAACCACTGCTTTTTTAGCACATTTTCAAAAAATTTTGTAAAAATGTGCCTATATAGCTTCACTCTGTCCGTCCGTCTGTTCGTCAGTCCGTCCGTTTTTTTACAAAAACTTTTACACCATTTGAAATAGACTAAAAAATTTTAATCATGGGTAGTTTTTGCAAAAAAAATAATTTCGTAGAAGAATTTTTTTCTGTAGCCCCACCTGTTACGGGGCTACAGCCCCCCAAAGTTGGAAAAAGCCCTATATTTAAATTGTTATAACAAGAGTTCTGTTAGATATATTTTCAATCTGAAAATGGCAAACGATAGCTGGTTTCATAAAATTTATAAATTTTTAAAAGGCTACGGTACTAAAATTTAACATTACACAAAACTCAATTTTTGCAAAATTTTTGGCCACACATATCTTCTAAACGATTCAAGCTAGGGAGAATTTTGGGAGAAGTTAGATACTCAGAAATGAGTTCCTAAATTTTTTTGTCAAGCCCCCTATTTAGGAGCTATAAGGGCTCGAAAATTGATATTTTGCTATTTTTAAACACCTGTAACTTGAATACCTATCGACATTTTTTTTTAGTGATATACAAAATTTAAAGGTCCAACATTATATTTTAACATATGTTAAAGGTTTTGCTTAAATTTAAAAGCGGTTCCTTAAATTGAAGAAAGTGTCTCTCAGTTTTACCCATTTTTGTGGAATCCACAATTTAATTCCTAGAACCTAAAAAAATGGAGGCGGGCGGGGGGGAGTTAGATGATTTTAGATCCTTGAGAAACTTGGCAACCTTCCTCATTAAAGGGCTATAACAAATTTAAAATAAAAACTTTAGTGTTAGCAGTAAATTTTATAAGTAAACAGTAACTATTTCCAAGTAAATATTTCCAAAGTTAAACTCAGTATGTATGCACAATATAATTTTGAAAATGTACTTTTTTAAAAACCCTTGGTTTTTTTCATCACTTGTTTTTTATTAGAATTAGACCAATAGGAATTTTTATTTTTACTACTATTAAATTTTTTATATTTTTAAAATTTTTAAAATTTAAATTTATTTATTACCATTCGAAATCTAAAAACTTTACAATACTTACAGAATGTGAAAACTTTTAAATTTTAGGATTAATCTTCTTTTCAAGGATTTTTCCTTAATTAGATTTTATTAGAAATCTCTTTGTAAGTACAAAAAATGTAAATAAAATTTTGCCTTCAAAACTTTTAATTCATTCACAATGATTGATTACCAAAAACCATTTTTGAACAAATGGAAAGATACTTATTCGTATTTTAGAAAAGTATAAATATTTCTGTCTCATATAAAAGTTATTTTGTAAATTAAAAAGTCTTTCTATTTCCTGGAAGATATATTATAATGAATGATGCTATCAATTTAAAATTCAAGTGTAGTAAATTATTAACAATTAGACTATATTCGAAATTAATAATTGAAGATCCTATGCAGGCCCGGTCCTATTCAATTTGGCGCCCTGTGCATTTTTGAAAAGTTTCGCCCCTTTAACTTAAAATTAATGAAACAAGACGTTTCCGCGTCACCCGTGAGTAGGGCTTGCAATACCGGATCAAATTTTCAAAACCGGTATTTCGGTATTTCATTATGTTAATACCGGGATCCCGGTATTAATGCCGGTATTTAAGAAAAAACAAAAAAAAAGCAAAACTATACTGCAAAAAATAGAAAAAAAAATATTTATAAAGAAAATAAAATATTTAATTCAATAACGAATAATTCGAAACAATAAACTTTTATAAATTATTTATTTTTTTAATACATTTTTAAAAAAATTCAAAACAATTATTCAAAACAAACAATTGATACCATCGCAACTATAATAATTTAAAAAAAAGATTGAGACGAATATAAAGTCAATGGCTTAGTGGTTAGGACGTCGACATTTTAGTTGAAAAGTGTGGGTTCGAATCTCGTTGAGAGCATATTTTTTTTTTTAAATTCATCTTTTTTTTTAATTCTTTTTTTTTTATTAATTTTTTTTATAATTAAATATAAAAAAACAAATATTTTGAATTTTCTGTCAAACAGTTCAATTGCAATATAAGAATTTCTTATATATTTAATACACGCACGGGTATCTAAAAGTTGACAAGGGCAAGTATAATTTTCATCGTTTAGTATTTTTTTAGTATTAGGAAAATTAACGTACAAAAAGGCTCTTTCTTAATGTAAAAAAAACAAATTACTTCAGTAGGGCCACCTGTACGTAAATTTCAAAATTAGATTTAATCTTTAAACATGACAACACCTAAACATATGCTAATTACTTATAAAAAATAAAATAGTTAAATAAAAATTATATGAATGTTAACTTACAGCAAAAAAATTTAATGCCGGATACCGGTATTAAGTGGTCATTAATACCGGTATTGAACGGTATTAAAAATGTCGGCAATACCGGAATCCCGGTTTCCGGGATCCCGGTATTGCAAGCCCTACCCGTGAGGTAGGCTTTTTTAACGCGTTTTTTTTTTAGAGGTTTCCCCAATAGGCCTATTCCTCTTTTCCTAGATAGCCTAAAAAAATACAATTTCAACTTAAGTAAACCTAACTTTTCTAGCTTTTAACTTTGCGAATTCCTCAATAAGATCATCATAATCTAAAGCTTCAACTAATTCTCTTTCTATAGATAAAATGGACAAACCGACCAGTCTATCTTGTGTCATTGTCGTTCGTAAGTAGGTTTTTATTAATTTTAATTTTGAAAAACTACGTTCACCTGAAGCTACACTTATTGGTAAGGTGTTTAAAATTTTAATGGCTACTACGGAATTCTGAAAAATTAGATCTAAACCTGATTGAAATATGTAGTTTAAAACATCTAAACTAGTTTGATTCGGTTTGACAAGTGGCGATAAAACTAACAATTCTTTGTATAACTCCTCACCATTTAAGTCTTTTGATTCATTAAAGGACAAAGCACAATCTACCTTTTCACATAATTCCTTTAAATTTTCTAAGTTAGAAGCCTCGCTTATGTTATGTAAGAAAAAGAATAAATTATTGTGAGCTTTAAGAAGCTCAAATCTTTCATTAATAGAACTAATAGCCTGATCTAAGACTTTGAAATAAAAGTTAACTTTAAAACTTAGTTTGGGATCTAAAATTGTTTCCTGGCACTCTTCTGTGTACATCCTTTTTCGTTTGCGAGAACGTAAGGATGACTGATTTGGAAATGTAGCTTGTACATCTAAACCTAAAGCTATTGCCTGAGCTTCACTAATATATTTTTCGAATGCGTCATCAGATCTCATTTCTACGAGAAATTTAGCTGTGGTTTCTAATATTGAAATGCCTGCAGACAAACTAACACCTTGTCCTTGCAAATATTTGCTTGCTATATTTATTTTTTCTAAAATATCAAACCAAACCAATAAACTACAAATAAATTTAAACTCTAAAATTTTATTTCCTAACGATTCAGCAGTAACTTTGACTTCTGAATTTCCCTCTTCAGAAATTTCAATCAAAGCTTCATTAATATCTGCTAAATTATTCTTTAGAGGTTTTAATGCATCTATCCTGCTTTCCCATCTAGTTTCAGAAAGAGGTTTTAAAGTTAAATTGGGCACATTTTTTTTGTATATTGCCCATCTATTTGTTGAACTAGATACGAAAGTATATAAATGTTGTACAATATCGAAAAATTTAACTGCATCTAAAGAACAATGAGCAGAATCATTTACTACTAAATTTACGGTATGCGAGGAACATGGGACAAAGAAAGCTCTAGGCTCTAAAATTCTAATTCTATTTTGCATACCAGATTGCTTACCTCGCATGTTGGAGCCATTATCATAACCCTGACCTCTACAATCATTTATTGAAATGCTAAAATTTTCTAATTCTTTTAAAATTAAATCTGTTAGTCCTTCTCCAGTTTTATCTTTTCCTTCTAAAAATCCTAAGAAATGTTCTTTAATTTTAAAACTATTATTTTCCTGATGAACAAATCTAATAACTAAACTAACTTGATCAATATGGCTTTTGTCTGGAGTAGAGTCTACTATAATTGAAAAGTACTTTGCAACCTTAATCATGGAAATAATTTTTTTTCTTACCGAATCAGATATTAAATGAATTAGTTCGTTTTGAATTCTCTTACTAAGATATTTATTCTGTGTCTCCTCATTTACTATTCTCTTTAAATGTTCTCCTAACACTAAATCAAAATTTGCTATAGCTTCTACAAGTTTTAAAAAGTTACCGTTATTCAAATCATATAATTTTTCAGATGTTCCTCTAAAGGCTAAAGACTGAGTACCAAGAAATTTAACTAAAATAAGTAATCTACGTAATACATTATTCCAATGCTGGATTTCAACTTTCATAGTACTTTCTAATGCACAATCTATAGTACGATTTGTTTTAACACTAACTTCTAATATTTTCCAAGATTTAAAATTTTGCATATGAAAAGAACTATTTTCATGGGTCTTCAGAATTTGCCCCACATGGCTCCAATCTGAACATCCAGAACTTGACAAAGAATGTGCATCCCTATTTTTAGAAAATATACAACAGCAGAAACAAAAAACAGCATCTTTAGAAATTGAATATATTAACCAAGAACGAGAAATTTTATTTCCGTTAGCTAAAGTTCTGTTGTACAAAGAAATATTAAATTTTCTATTTTTAGTTTTTGGAAAGGAAAAATCTAAAACCTGTGTTGGACCTAAACTAACTAATTTATTAATAACATCATCGTTTAAATTGGGCCATTTAGCTGGATCTGTCAAATCTTGCAATAAATTACTTAAATTATTATTAAGATTTTCATTAGTCTCATTTTGAATATTTAGTAAAACTGTTGAATTATTGTTCGGCGCTACCGATTCTATAATAACACTATCTGTAACAGATGGACTTACCTCTTTTTCCAAACTAGCACTTGTTCCAACAGAAAAAAATTCCAACAGTTTACCTGATTGTTTTTTGTTTTCTTCTTCCTGAACTTTTCTTCTCTTTCTGTACTCTGCTCTAGATAATTTTTTCTTATTCATAGTTGTTTATTTTCAAAATTTACTTAAACAAAATTCACTTGCTGCTTTCAAAATTTATTAAATAATTTAAAATTATTCAATAATGAAAATTCACTTGTTGCTTCAAATTTATTTTCAAAATAATGCTTTCCAATACCAAAACACACATAACACATTACAAGAGATTTCAGAAATTTTACATTTTTTTATAATACATAGGTATAAATTTAATTTTACTATAAGTACCTACTTAATTTTTGTGCTCTTTCTATAATATATGTACTTAAAATCAGAGATGCAAATCAAATCAGAAACCCTCTAACCACTAAAAATTTGTAGAACGAGAACCAAACCAAAGGAAAAATTATACCTATTTAAATACATGAAAGTAAAATAAAATATTATATACCTACCTACTTAAAAAAGTAAATTTAGTTAATTTATTTTATTTTAATTTTTAATCCTACCTTGTTGTTCCTAATAGTTCGTTATTTATTTTAATATCTTAATTTATAAATAAATTTTTATACCTACCATAAAATAACATATCCAAAGCACCACATAAATTTGTCTACCAATTCATACTAAAACAAGAACGAATCAAACTAACACAAAAAATTAAATCTACAAACCCAAAATCAAACCTATAACCAAATATTCAAACTTTTAAAACCCAGAACAAAACCTAAGTCAAAATTTAATATTCTATTAAACGAAAACTAAATAGAAAAAATGGTTTGCATTTCTCTATTTTTTATAAACATTTCTAATACCTCTTCCACTATTGCCTATTTCTTAAAATTCATATTAAAAAATATACTTAGAAATACATATAAATTCTAAATAAGAGAACTATATAGAAATGTAGTTCTCTATTTTCTATAAACATTTCTAATTCCTCTTTACCATTGCCTATTTCTTAAAATTCATATTAAAAAATATACTTAGAATGTGCAAAAAAATTAACTGCACGGTGCCCTATAATTTCTATATAAATTCTAATAAGAGAACTTTATAGAAATGTAGTTCTCTATTTTCTATAAACATTTCTAATACCTCTTTACTATTGCCTATTTCTTAAAATTCATATTAAAAAATATACTTAGAGTGTGCAAATAATTTAACTGCACAATGCCGCCCTATAATTTCTATTAAGCTACAACAAAAAAATTGCAATACATATAAATTCTAATAAGAGAACTATATAGAATATTATTTGACTTTTGTGCAAGTTTTTTTTCTGCACATTCGAGTCTGACTTATAAGTTATATTGTACTTTATTTGTATTGTATTTCACATTATACGTATGATTTTTGTTTTCAATATGTGTTGTATATTTGTATTGTAATTTGTAGTGATGTAGCTATCAGGGATGTTATGTGAAATTTTTCAATTGTACTTTTGTCTAACCTTATATTGTACTTTTTTTAGGAAAATTGTATTTTTATAAAATTTTATTAGAAACATAAAAGTAAAACATTTCAGTTTTTATAAATGTAAATGTCCTGAATTACATAATATATGAATATAATAAATAAATAATAATATGGAGAGTAATTTTATTAGCAGTTTATTGTTTAATCAATAAGCTCATTTTCTTTTACATCTTTAAGGTTTGTTCTTAACATTTTTTTAGGAACTTCAAAATTATAACATTCACATTCATTAATTTTCAATAAATTTCGTGATTCTATTAACGAAGATAATGTTTCAATCTGTAAGCGATTTCTACATTTTGTTTTGATCAAATTTTGTATTGAGAAAATTTGCTCTACATTCGCCGATGAATGTGGAATTGAAAGAACTCCCTTAGATATTCTGCAAATATCCGCGAACATTACTTCGTCATTTTCATTTCTTAAGTTATTAACTTTTGTCCAAAATTCTGAGATAGATAATTGTTTATACTTTTGCAACTCAGGATAGTTTGCCAGAGCACGGTACTGTTGGTTTATTTTTTCAACAAATTTCTTTTCTTCTGATGGAAAAATTTTTAAAATTAGCGGCAATATATTATTAAATTCTCCTGACAATACCTGCTGCGGAGTAAACTGAGGCAAAAAACTTAAAACGTCATTTTCAAAATCGATTTTCTTCCTCATAGAATTGCAAAAAACCACATAAAATTCCATTGCATGATTCTTAAATTGTTCTTGTTCAATAGAATCAATAAAATTCTCTGAAAAATATAATTCAACTTTAGAACCACAATACAAGTTTTTCAATTCCAAATGATTTGAATTTAAATCTAAATCGACGATTTTGTGGTTATTTAAGTAGTCTCTTTTTAAAAAATTTCTACCTATTTGGTGAAATAAATATTTCATTCTAGATACATATAAATGCATCTTGTAATCTTCAGATTGCATCTCCACGTTAATAGAATCGGCAATATCTAAAACATATGATAAGAACAAAAAATACACTTTCATTAATTTGTTATTTAAGCAATTTGATATAAAATCAATATTTTCATTTCCAGCTCCACACTCAAAATCCTTTGAAAAAATTTGAAAAAAGTAACGGCCTACTACAATCGTATAAAGTAAAAAATAATAAAATTTAAACGTCACATATATTAAACTGAAAGTAGGGTAGGGTTTCATATCAAATAGGTATAAGGTAGAGTTTTAAATAATTTTTTTTTTGGAATTCTAAATTCAAGCTGAATTGTATCAAAATAAGCTTAATTGTATTATTGTATTTCACTGTACACAATTGTA
>CAUJBZ010000626.1:0-82456 GCA_963082915.1 Dolichopus griseipennis
GTGGAGAAGTAGTTGAAGTAACCCATTATAAGTTCAAAATTAATTTAGCATTAAAATAAAAATAATAAAAAGTTTTGAAATATAAAAATTAATGCAAATTGCATTCAAAAAACTTATAATCATACCATCATTAAAATTTTATGCATAATATGAGGTATTATAAATGGTTTTTTACTTTATTTTTTTTGTTTTTTATTTTTTATTTCTCCATGTTTTTTTAATTTTATGTTATTCTGTTTTTTAATTTGAATACATGAAGATTAATTCAATTTATGTGTATAGATTGGGAGCGCATGAACATATTTACCTGGTAGATTTACATAATTATTTGTATTATATTCTTTAACAACTTTTGCTGATCCTAAATACTAGTTAATTTTTCATATTTTGTATTGTAATTTAAGGTTGCAAAATAGTCTTTTGACCTACGGAGTGGGTTAGTCACATTACTTTTTGAGTGGTAACATCTAGCTGATATACTAGATGAAATGGTTCCGTTTTAATAATTTTTTCATCAGTTGACGACCGTTAACACTCTAATATTAGTTGTAAAATTTTAATTATTCTGGTGTTGGTGCAGGTATAGATTCTTTTATTTAAAAGTTTTAGGTTCAAAGATCCAAAACTCGAAACAGCTCTGTAAATTGTAAAGCTCCGTAAATTATTATCTCCAAACTGTATTAATAATAATTGTTTTAAATCATTTTATATTTGATGTTCTATACTAATTAGCCAGTATATGCTTTGTTTATATTTAATTCCTAACAACTTTTAACTTTGGACTATGAGTTGTTCTGTCAAACTATTGAAACTTATCTCCTTTTACTCAAACTACTATTAAGATTGATGCTAATGTTAAGCCAGACTCTTAGTGTTCATTTGGTAAGATTTAGGATTAAAAAAATCTCACAGTGAATTGGTCTCGTCTAGCATTTTTGAATTTAGTTTAAAACTTTTTTAGCTGTTGAATAATGTGAATCATTAATTTTTTTTTTATAATTAATCGCCTTCGTTTATTCAGGGTTCAGGATCATAATTCTCTTAGTGACTTATTTAAATCATTAAGATCGGAAAAGACTTTCACAAATAATTTCGCAATAAATTTCGATTGTAACATTTTTAGTCGTAACATTTAACATTATAACACACAATGTTATAATGCCAAAAATTAGTAAACCGATTTCTAACTCACTTAATGAATCATAACTTTATAAAGAAACTTATGACACACTTCTCAAGGAAGTTATATCTACGGATATCTACGGACTTATGTATCCCTAAATGAGTAACAAGTCCCTAAAGGACTTATGACCCTGCACTGTAAAACTCACTAAAATAAGGGAAAATAATATAACTGCAAAAAATTAGATTAAATAAACAAACTATCCGCCAAATTTCAGGATAACTTTATAAAAATGAGAATATTATATAAGTAGGTCCAGCCTTGTAATAGTCTAAAGTGTTAACAGGATTTTTATTGAAATAAATAGTAATATAATGGTTGGGGTATAAGTTACCCAATTTAGACTTAGCAATTATAAATTATTTAAAAGTCCATCCGATAAAATCTTAATAATTCACCCCATTATCCACGACCAAATTCCAGTGCGCTAAGCAAACCACCTAATAAAATAAAATATACTTATTCTTACTTTTTTTCAGCCATTCCACCTTTGCTCAAATTTTAATATCGTATTTTTCAAGTATTATTATTTCCTTTCAAAATATACAATAAATATTCAAAAATTTAAAAGCCAATGCCTCCATTACTATTGTATTCGAACTCTAATAAATCATTAATTCGCAAAAAAAAAATTATGGAATAGATAATTATACTTAAAAAAATCTTATATTATTATGCACTATATATAAATTTGATTTTGTAAATACATACATATATATATATATAAATATATTTATATATAATATTTAAAACAACAACATAATTTATGAATAATTTTATATTAATCAATGCATAATAACATACAATACAATTAAATATTAAAAATAAAAAAAAATAATAAAAAAAAAACAAAATGTCCTCATTTAATAATTTTCATTCCTTTTCATTTTCTTACAAAAAAATTCACAATATTTAATCAAATACATAACGTTGATTTGCAATTCCATAGAAATAAACTTTCCTCAAGGCTGTTGTTTTCTCTTTCACTCTTCACTTTAGTCACTGTAACATCCTGTATAGAATATCCTATATGTACATATATTTAAATAATAATGACAATAATAACAATAAAATAAAATATAAAAAAACAGATATGGTTGGAAAAGGGCCCTGAATTAAGACCCTGCGAAATAAAGTCGCCGGGGTATTATTTCCCGTTTAATGAGAAATAACGTTTTGGGATCTTATTTCTTATAATAAATGAGAAAAATACCCCTGGGCTTGAACTACGACTTCTATGAGAAATAAAGCCCCGGGATGTTGTTTTCCTTTTAATTTAATCTTCGATTTCTTGAGAAATAAAGCCCTGAGTTATTATTTCTCATTAAATGGTGACCTGAATTAAGGCCCTGCGAAATAAGGTCCCCGGGGTATTATTTCCCATTTAACGCCGCTTTTAGTATAAAGTTAATTTTAATTTTAATATAACATCAGTGACGGGTACGAATATATACAGATTTTCTTGAACTATAATATCAAAAATAATTAGCACACATTTTGGAGCTGAAATCGAAATCAGGGGTATTCCCTTTTTCCGAAATTAACGAATAATAATTTTACATATAAACTACATTTATACTACAAACTACACTTATAAACCAGATCTTTTAACTAAAGTATTGCATACATTAATCCATTATTACTCTAAATATGCTTCCTAATATAGAACTTCGCATAGACAAATATATAAATATTAAATACATATTGTTTTATATATAATGTTTTACTTATATATAAGTTATTCAGGTTTGAAAATTACAAAAATGGATTTTAATATTCCTCAAGAAGCTGTAACATTCAATTGAAAGAGAAACAACACCCCGAGGCTTTATTTCTTACAGAAGCCGTAGTTCAAGTCAAAAGAGAAATAAGCTCCCGGGGCTCTATTACTCAATTACTATTAGAACAAAGATCCCAGGGTGTTATTTCTCATTAAATGGGAATTAATACATCGGTGCCTTATTTCTCATAAAAGTCGTAGTTCCACTTAAAAGAGAAATAGAATCCTGGTCTTTATTTCCCATATTTTGGGGGCTTTATTTTTCAATTATTATGAGAAATAAAGCCCCGGGGACTTTATATCGCAGGGTCATAATTCAGGGCACTAGTTGGAAACCCAAAAAAGAAAGACTCCTTTTTAATAAAAAAATCAAAAACTCAAATACATTTTATACAACAACAAAATTATTGAATGAAGAAATATAATAAATAATTGAATCAAATCTGCAGTAAATGAAATCAGCATCGTTATCATTTAACTATTATATTATATGTATATATATAAAAAGAAATCAAAATTGAATCGGATCTCAGTTTTTTTTTTTTTATCAATATAATTTCCATATAACATCAATATTATAAAAAAATTCCATCTTTTTATTATTTCAATATTCGCAGGATATGAAAAAATTCAAATGATACTCCAATCATTTTCAATTCTGAATTATGACAATTTTTTCTGTGTTATTTTTTTTTTTTATGTAAATTATCCCTAACGCAAATCATAATAATTATCCTTAAGTACTCAACCCGTTTATTTTGCAATTTTAAGTTTATTTTAATTTATTTGTTTGTTTTTTTTATTATTATTTTGTAGACTCATCCTTTATTGAAGGATTCATTATTCTGGCTGGTAAATAATATGAATTTATTCGAATATGTATTATATATATATATAGTTATTGTTGTTGCTATTAATATGTATATTTATGTATATATATACATTGATAAGCATATATATATATATATATATATCGATTAAAAATATTTAAATTTAAAAATTGGGGCTTTATAATAGGTTAAGAGACAAGGATATTTATTGTATCATTATAAAAATGAATTAAAAAAAATAAATATATTTATTAATGGATATATAAATAAATATGTATGTAATAATGTATATTTTGTAATTCATTCGTTGCAATATAATGGATACGTACATAAATAATAAAAAAATAAAATAAAAAATAAAACGGATTCTATAAGATATGATAATGATGATTATTATTATGATCATATAATGATTAAAATGATAAAATAACAAAATAATAAATAATGAATCCAGGATATAACAATGATTTTTTTAAATATCCTTGGAGATATCTTTTCTATTTTTATTATTATTATTATTATTTTTGTTTTGTGTAAAATAATCAGAATAATCGTAATAATAATATAAAATGCTTGAAACAATGAAATAATGATAGTAATATATTTGTATATATATGTATATGAATATGAATATAAAAACATGCATATAAATTTTCTAAATATGAAATATTAGTTATAGTATTGGATAAAATTAGGTGTTCACGATAATATTTTTAATCAAGATTAATGTTTATGCGGAATACCTATTTTAGAATACCTTCGAGGTTCTTTAATTTAGGGTGAATCGTCTTCAAATTAAAGTATTGAAGAAATATTTAATTTTTCATAGCTTCTATAGCATTTGAAAAAGTCGATTTCTTGGAAATTAGATCACTACGGTTCCTGGTCCTTGTAGTATTGTTAAATAATTTGGCGCTATTGTTTAATTTAATAATATATACGCTATAGTTTACTTTTTTATACAATTGAAAGTTAAATTAATCATTCAAAATTTTTTCTTGGGGATTTTTAGTGTACTTCTAAAAAATATCCTCCAATAAATTGGGCCTCAATTGGATTAGCGGGTAAGCATTTAGCTTAATAACCGGGGTGGGGTGGGGTTTCGATTCCCGGACGGATCATGAATTGAAAAAAATTATTGAAAGAATAATTTAAGAATAGATAATTTATCTTTACAAATCTCCATGGTGACCAAAAATATTTTGCCACGTCTGAAAAGAAAAGATATGCTTCTCTCTCTTATCACATTGTATGAGGTAGGGGACTGTTTAAAAATGAATAAATAAATAAATCTTCCAAGTCTTTTCGGTCTTCACTAATTAAATTATTAATTTTAATACCACTTTAGGACTAAAAAACTTGAAATTTCTCAATATTTTAAGAGTTTTTGAGACGTTTTAAAAAAATTAGGGGCGAACTGAGTGATATATAATTAGAAGAACTATAAAAAAGTGGGACTAATAAGCATATTATTTCATAATTGAGTGTCTTTGCAATATAGCATAGCATTTCTAATATATTCAATATGCTTAAATATAATGCCACTTGTTATTATCACTTGTTTCAAAAAATTCATAAAATATTTCTGTGCAAAATATTTTAACCTTAACTATATAATTATACATGTACTTAAATATGAATTTAAAGACAAACCTAGATACAGTAGTGATAAGCCTAAATGATATCAATAGATGCATACTGACTGATCCTTTACATAGCATTAGATATTTTAGGAGGTGGAGGCAAGAAATTATAATTATTGATTGAAGGATAATGATTATATTTATGTATATATTTCTGCATTATATTAATATATATATATATATATATATATATATACATATATATATATATATATACACCTAAGTAAGATTATTAATGAATAAAAATTAAAAATGGTTTTTAATTTTTCCTTAAAACAAAAATAAAAATAAAAAAATAGAATTTTCTCGTTAATAATAAACGTTTAATTATAATCATAAAAAGTAATGAGTGAAGAAAGTAATGAGTTTTTTTCTCAAATAATAATAAGAAGAAGAAAAAACGACAAATTGTAATTCAAAATTTTTTATTGTTTAAATTCTTTTTTTGTCTTTAGAATTTTGTGTATAGAAATAGTTAGACAATAATAAACTAGTATGAAAGCCACAATACTTAATTATTTTCCTATAATTTTTAATGTTTGTGCAATTTTCTTTTAATTAATACATAAAATATTTTTAGTTTTGTAGAGAAGTTGTAGTTGTAGAACTTGCTAGTAGCATTTACTAGAAAAGTAAATGGAATACTCTAACGAACTTTATACCAATTTAGGGATATATTGACCGACTGTATGATGCAATAGTTAAAGTGTCGAATTCTCAATTTTATAGCCTTTTCATAAGAAGGGACTAGATTAGTTATTTTACAACATAACTAAAGAATTGACTCTCTGGTTATCTTTCTAATTTGTTGTAATCAGTATAAGTTCTGCTCAACGTTTAGGCTAATAAGCCTCGTTTATTAACAAATGTTGGAGCAGGGGTGTATATATTATATATTTATTATTAAATTTGATATTATTTTAAACTCCACATACATTTTAAAATAAGATAGGCCTTATAGTATCTTAAATCATCTTAGATTAGCAATAGATACAATTCTATTTGTTATATATTGTAGTAATTTAATCTCTGAATTATCAGGTATTCCTGTATCTGTGAGTCACATTATTATATTAAAATAAAGTTATTAATTAATGGTTATGCCATTAATTTGAACGCAAAGGCGAACCGTAGCTGAGTCAAGTTCGAAAACCAAATAAAAGTTTTTTCACTTTTACTAGGATTTGAACCTTGGGAATGAAAGTTCAGAACTTTTACCACTTTGCAACCCAACCATTCAATATATAGTACGTTTAGCCGAGTTTCTTATATATTGATAAAAAAATTGGTTTCGTTTAATGTATTTATATTTTTATATATTCAATAAAAAAATGTGAACTAAATATATTAAGATTTCCATTTTAAACTAAAGTACAAAGTACAAAGTACAACTATATGCAAGTCTAATTTCCATTTTATCATTATTTTTTAAAATTATACATATATTACACATTAATTTCTTCATAAAATTTTTCTTAAATACATTTTGCATAATAAATCATTTGAATATTATTCACTCATCGATGTACTAAAGTTATACGTATTCCCACAGATTTATACTATATTTTGGTCGAACTAAAATTTTAAGTCAAGGAAAGGCAGTCAAGAGGGTCTCATATAGTATATAAAATATAATCTCATATTCATATCCTGTAAAGTAAAGACTAAAATGGTACATAAATTAAATACTGCGTGTTAAGTACCATTACTTGGTAATCATTACTTGCTAATCACAAAAAAATTCTTAATAGTAATTTCTAAATTTACAAATTCAATTACCAGTAAAGAAAATTAAGTAGTTGATAATTCCTAGATAGTAATTAAATTTTGATTTCAATTACTTTTGTAATTATTTTTAAAATTTAATAAACTTTTGTGATATTTTTTGATTTTTAAATTACTTTTGAAAAAAATCAAACCATTTAAAATAAAACCCATTAAATTAATCGATCAAAATAGCCGAACGTCTCAGATGCCAGTTCTAGTAATTATACGTATAATAAGTAATTAATTTTAGTTATTAAATAAATAAATAATCAATCGAAATCATAATTTTTATATTACTAAAGATAGCTCGTTTTTTACACTAAAATATTGAGCACCGTTTTTTTCGAAAATAAGTACTTGAAATTCTTATTTAGTTAGTAATGACTACAAAATTGTAGTTCTGGTAATTGTTCTACTAAATCACTTTAATTTAAAAAATCATATTTTAAATAAAATTGTATTTAAAAAATCTTTAAATCAATTTAGAATTTTTATTTTGTAAAGAGCTAAGGAACTTTTTCAATTTCATTAAACATATTAACTTATATTTTAAGTCTGTGATAAGTCTTAACAATTCTTAAAACTCCTTATTTTAATAGGACATAAAAACAAACAATGTACATATGTAGACATATATATAGACATAATTCAGAAAAAAAAAATATAGAAAATGCAAGAAGATAATCAATCGTCCTGATTTTTTAATTTTCTCATATTTTGCTTTTCTAATTTTTATTTTTCTTATTTGCAAAAATAATATGACAAGTACAAAATTTATACAATTTTTCATAAATATATATACATTATTTTATATCATGTGTTTCTATATACGCACATACATATATGTAGATATTTGATTAAAGAAAATTCATAACAAATGTTACAGACAGCATATCATGTCAGAAATTGGAAAAAAGAATCATAACATTCAGTGCTCATTATACGTTGACAGAAATAACAAATTGTGAATGAAAATAAAAAAAAAAAACACCTAAGGATTGAAGGATATATACCTAAAAATATATGTGTATTTATTTTTATATTTATCTACATATTTTTTTATTCATATCCGAACAAATAATTTACTTTGTTTGATTTTTAATGGCGGTCTCATTATGTTTTTTTATTTTCTTATTCCATTTTTTCCTTTATTTCTTCTTCTATTCATTTCCCCCTTTGATTATGATTCTATTTCTTTTTTTTTTTTGCTTATTATTTCATATCCTTATTCATTTTTTATATTAAGGATAATAAATGAAAAAATTGATAAAAAAAAATTTAATTTTTAGATTTCGTTTTATATCCATTTTTTTTTGTAATAAGGAAAGTTTAAAGGAACTTTTAATATATAAATTTTTATATTGTAAAATTCCAATCTGGAGGTCTTAAAATTAATTTAAAGATTTTTTTTTGAAAATTGAAATGGAATGGGGTTAATGTCTTAAAAAAGAAAATTATCTTATCCTTGAAGATAAAATTGATGAATCTGTTATAGTCACTTAAATTATTTGACAGTTGATAAATTTATTCTAAGTACTGTAAAAAAAAAATTGAGAGTTTTAATCAAATTTTAATGCAGTTGAGATTTCTTCATAAGTTATAAAAGTTAAATTTTCTAAAACTATACTTGAATGTAGCCCAGGAATTTAAACAGGATTTTACAGGAATTTATAATTTAAACTAATATATATTTTAAAGAACAATTAATTATTATTTTTTCCCCCCGAAAAAAAACCCCCAAATTATTATTAGTTCACTTTACATATTGGCAATTTTAGCGGAAAGCAACAGAGTAGGAGGTACAGGTTCTTCTTTTCACTTATTATTTAAAATAAATTAAAATTATTTACTCATAGGTAGTAGAGTTTAAATTGCCTGTTCAAAAATAATCTGACTTGATAAACTTTTTGAAGACTGAGTTTTAAAAAACATATCTACGAAGGTTCATTTAACATTGAAATAGCATTATTTAAACTTTTAAGATAACATTCTAAAATTGAAGTATAACAAAATCAAAATTATATACTGCTTTCATATGAACTTGATCCATTTTTACATAAATTTAAGTCTCCAAAATTTAAGTATAATAAAATCAAAGGAGTATACTCTTTTAGCATGAACTTGGTTCTGTTTCACATGTAATTTATTAATTTTCAAAAAAATTTCATCTTTTCTCAAACACAAATAGTTCTAATTTTTAAATTAAATTGCCTTTATCTAATTAGCCCCGTTTAATGAGATCCAGTATTCGGATCAACATATTTGAGAAAAAAGGAACTCACCAATTTTATAGTATAGCAGAATCTAAATCCAGCTAAAAAAATTCCGATATTAAGTCCTGATTTAAAAAAAAATGGCCTAAAAATTAGATAAATGCTAAGAAAGATGCCATTTTTTAGTATACTTATATCATTTTTTTTTGATTTTTTAGTTTCTGTAGTCTATAGGTTTTTATTAAATCATCTTAATTTGGCTTCAGTATCCCAAGATACGGTTTAAAAAGTATATTCATATGAATAAAAGTATATATAACATATGAATGAACTAATTATTTGCATATCGTATTTAGGTACTTGTGTACATATTGTACTTTGATGTGAATTCAGACTATCGTTTACAAAAATTAAAGTGTTAAATTTAATGCACTTAATTCATGTTCTTACAATTCTTAAAGCAATAAATTTACTAATAATTCCATCTTTACCACTCTTACATTGAAGTGCAAATATTTTGTTTTCAATTTTTCAACGACATTAAAAAAAAAAAATCAATCAAAATTCAATGCTTCTCGCAATATTAAAAAAAAATTCTTATAATTTTTTCTTTTATTTGTTTGTTGTTGTTGTTTTTTTTCGTTATATTATTATTGTATATATGTCATGCGTTCTCTTTCTTTCACATTATACACTGTTATATTATTATTGTATAATTTAGTACGATAAGGCATTTATCCTTTATATAATTTATTATTTTGAAAAAATATTTTTTTTGATTTTTTCTCTCTTTTTAATACAGTTAAAAAAATATAATTGAGAATTACAAAATTATAAATGTTTTTTGTCTTTATCTAACTTAAAGAATTATATTATATAAGAGAAAAATATTCGCTGATTTCATTCTCTTTTTTTTCAAATGTCATATACCTAGTAAATTTGTTGGTATATCGTTATGCTCTTGCTATTTTTTTTTTAATGTAATTTATTGCTATATACGTCGTATACCGGTATACCTGAAGAGTGTGACACCCTAATGTTACTTTTTATAACAGAGAATTTTGTTTTTGTTTTTATATTTTGCTTTTTTTTTTTATTATTATTTGCAATGGACTGAATTAAAAATGGATTACTAAAGAATAGTTAGTTTGTTAAGTATAAGCCCCTCCCATAATTTTTTTTTTTTTTTTTTTATTAGTGATAAGAAATGATTTTTTATTTGTTTTGTTGTTGGTTTAGGTGTTGTTGTTGTTTGTTTTTTTTTAATGGACGCGATATAATTATTTGATGTGAATAAATTGGATAATTTTTATAAAACATCTGGACTTTATAAAATATTTTGAAATTATAAAAAAAAGATTTTCGTAATAATAATAAAAGGTAAATCATATGAGGGATATGTTATTTAAAAGGATATGTAGGTTATATATAAATTATTTAATTGTGCAAATTGACATTAATTTGTATTTTGTTTAAATCTTTTAACAATTTTATATTGAAGTGTTTTTTGACGTAAATGACATTATAAATAAATATATTTTTGATTAAATGACAATTATCAAATGTCAAATTAAAATGTTTTTAATAATCGGATAGTACTCATACCTATTTAATATTTGTAATATAATTTGTTCCTATAAATTTTTTTAAATTTGCAGATTTTGCAAAAATAAAATCTGAAAAATTTTGTAAATTTTCCTTCAAACGGGATGGTGTGTAATTAACCTTGATATTTTAATGCACTCAATCTAACTTTACACTTAACCCTTATAACTGCAGTACTTATTAATGCTTTGTTTTACTGTTTTGCGAGTAAAATTCTTAAGAAATAAAAATGAAGTACCAATATGTATTATTGCGTCTATATAGGTTTACCTTAATAATATCGACTTCATAACTTTATTGGGGATTAGCTTTGGAATTAGTTATATAAGGTGCATTAATATTTTATCAGTTTATAAGCTTTAAAATCATATTTCGCTTGCAATTAAATTGAATTGGTTGGATTTTTTAGTATAGGTATATTTAATTGTATTTAAATATAATTTTTAAAAGATAATATAGAATTTAATTTTCATTATAGGGGAAAGGTAAATTAAATATAAAATTTAATAGCTAGTTGATCTCTGATTGATTACTAATGTGATTATGTTTTATAGCCTATCTACAATGAACGCTCTCGTTCCGCTTTCTACACGTAGCTATTTTTGTAGAATTATATGAAGGTGTCTACAATATACTCAGTCCTGACACATTCTTTAAAATAGCTATATAATAAACTTTAAACTATTGAATATTTTTTCATAAAATTTGTAAACAGATCAATGCCAAAAAACGCTTCATGTACATTCCATTGTGGACTCTCCTTTGTTGACTACTTAATGAGAGCGAAACGAGAGTGTTATTGTAGATAGGCTATATCAATCAATTCAATTTTTAAACATTATTATATTGGAAAAGTGTGGAGTTAGAAAGTTTTTAAGTAATTTATGTTGGAATTATTTTAAATATAAGTTTTCTTTAGTTTATCACATTTATTTATTTTATCACATTGACCTCTTCAAGCTCAATTTTATATCTAATTTTTATGCGATTATGCAATATTTTTTACAGGGTTGGGCAACTTTGGTTCTGAGCCGCTCATTTGCAAACGTCGTTTTGTATAAATAATTTTGGTAATTAAATTTTTATTATAACTGTATTGATATTCATTCTAACAGCAGATATATTAATACAAATTGATATTAAAGTATTATTATTCTAGTTGAATATTAATTGCAACGTATAAACTATTAATAGGTGCAATTTTTCGCGCCAAAATAATCAGTTAAACAAACCGCTTGTGTAGTTGTTGTAATTCTTCACCCAACGTAGATTTGTGGTTTCAGTATAAAAATGCTAAAGAAAGGTATATAAGTTTTTTTTTAAATAATAGCTGCGTACTTATATCTGAAGATAAAAGCTCATTTTATAATTCTATATGTATTTATCTTAAGATTAAGAAAATTTTAATTCACTTATTAATTTTAAATTGAAAACAAATACAAATTACTAAATATACATTTATATTTTCTTTTGTGGTTATTATTTTTTAATATTTGTAATTTTTTTTTTTTCTATAAGAATTTTAAATTAGAATTTTTACATTTCTACCTCTATATTATCAATTCTGTTTTCCTTTTTTATTCAAAATTCTTAACATTCAAAGTTTATTATTAAAATTAATTTTTTTCCGTTTTTTTTTTTTTTCAAAAGAACTCTGATTAAAAATATGAAATTTTTTAATTTTTAAAAACGTAAATGAAAAAAAAACCAACAAAAACAAGAAGTTTAAGATTAAGTCAAATTAATTCGTGATTGAAAAAACGAATAATATTTTTACATAAAAAAAACCATAGAACTTATGGAAAAACAATTTTTTTTTTTAAATCTAAAATAAAAGAAAATCTTTGTAGATTATAATTTTTTTTTTTTTTATATTTCGTCCTTTTTCACCTAAATTTAAATAAAAAAAAACTCATAAAATAATATTTATCTCTAAGGATCTTGTTAAGGCCATCCTTCTTTTTTTTTTATATGTATCTTCAGATTTTTTTTTTTACATCAAATCATCGTCATTATTATCATTATTATAAAGGTAAAAAAAAAGAAGAAAACCAAACCAAAAAAAAAAAATTAATTTCAGCTTTACATTTTTGTTTTTTTTTTTTTTTTTTTGCGAATTTATTAAAATTAAGAAAATCATAGAAATGTATAGAGAAAAACTTCTTTGCGATTATATATATATACCTATATAATAATTTCTCTGTGAATATTTTTTTGAATAGAAATTGATGAATCTGTAGAAAATTTTATATCCGTTGAGAATTATAATTTTATCTGTTAAATAATTTTCAAAGTTTTATTCTTGTTTTTGTTATGTTTTTTGTTTTTTTTTTTCAATTGTTCTATTTCTTTACAGATATAAAAAATAAATTAGAATAAGAATCTAAAGAATATATATAACACAATAATGGAAATAAAATTTAATTCAATTATTTTTATTTGTTAATTTAAAGATCTTTTTTGTAAAGGTACCACTTTTTTCCTAATTTTATCGTCATAAAGCTCGTCTTTGCAGACTTAGTTTGAAGGACTTAAATTAGAATCTCTCAATTCGACTTGGATATAAATTAATATTTTTTTTAAATTAATTAATTAGTTTTGTTTTAAAATTTAATAGTTATGCAATTTGTACAATCGCGTACTTTAAAAAGAAAAATACTTGTAAATACAGTTTTAAAGGTGTTTCAGAAATCAAGAGCAGTTCTTTTAACCTCAGAGCTTGGATATTTAAGAAATTTATATAATTAATCAATTATACTTATACTTTTACAACAAATATATTTGGTTTAAAAAGGACATTTTGTAAAACTTAATGACCTAAAGTATAACTGAATAAAACCTGGATGTCAGGGTTTCTTTAAAAGTTAAATATGTTTTTTTTTTAATTTTAAAATGATTGAAAATGTAAGAATTATAAAAATAAGAGTTGTAGTGCAACGCCACTGATTTTTTCCAATATCTATTTTTTTATTATATATCTAAGCAGCGAAGATCCATGATCTTTTACCGAATGGGGTTAACAAATTTTAAGCTTTAAATAAAAATCAATTCTATTGTTGTTATCAACTCTGCTATTGCCAAAGAAAAACATATACGAAATTTAAAAGCATTGTGGCAACCAACTTTTTTCAAGAGCAAAAATTGATCTGAATGAATTCCACATACAATTTAAAATTTTCAATAGATACAACAATATTTTGTTTATATTGTAATAATTCTGTATTTGAGTTATATGGTATTCTATATCATTAAGTTATATACAATTCAATTATAAGCCGATAGTCCTAGCAGGTGTTTGCTTAAATTGTAAATTATTATTTAAAATGTAGTTTTATTAATGATTTTTTTTATTAAAGATATATGATTATTAATTTTTGATTAAACAAGCCATTCATTTAGCCCAATGGCAATGGTGTTGAGTCGAAACCAAATAAAAGGTTTTACAATTTCGTTGGAATTCTCTAACCCCTGTGCCACCCAGCCGTTGATTATGGAACTATTAGTTAATCTAAGTAAAATTGAAATTTAAAACTTGGTTCTCAATGTTTCTTCTTCGACTAGATAGTCACATGTCAATTAGTAAAAATAATTCTAAAAAATGTTTCTTTTTGAATTTCCGATACTGTAGATATATAAATCCCCGTGTATTGACAAATAGATTAGTAAAAAAAAAAGTTTATTTAAAGATATTTCTTTCTAGATACAAATTCTTAATTCACTAGAACAACAAAATAAAATATAAATTTGAATATTATATTTTCATTGAAAATTTATTCAATGGCTAGTGATTTTATAGTATTGAAAATTTCGTAAACTTGATAGATTTTTGTATTAAAAAGAAAGAAAGATTATTAAAAAAGGGATTTTAAATTGGGTTCTCTCTTGAGATTTTATTTCAGATTTTTTTTTATAATAATAATAAATAATTTTAATTTAAATTTATGAATTAATAAGAATATTTTATTAAATTTTTGAATATGGAAATTATATAATCTATTTGATTATTTTAATTTAATATTAATTTTAATAAATATAATGATCTAAATATTAATTTATTATTATAATTAAAATTGTTTTAATTTAAAATACAATTATTTAATTTTGTATTTTAAATAATTTTTAATAAATATTAATTTATAATACGTCTTAAATAGAAAGTATTAAATTATAAGATTTTTAATTAATTTTTAAGAATAATAGACTGATTAATAATATAGCTTTATACATATTATTATATAAATTGTAAATAATTATGAATAAATTTGGCAATATGGGAACAAAATGGGATAGCGTAGAGCATGATCTCGTTTCCTTCGCTATTCACAATTCAAGTTTAATTTCAGGCTATTCGGCCGTCTTTATTTGACGTTAGATATTGTTGGGTGTACCTCACTTTTTTCTACCTTGGACATTCCATTGTTGGTCCATTTTTGTTATATTGGGTGGGTTTCTCAGTGATGTGGGTCTTAAATTTTTTTATTTTCTAAACGTCTGATCTGTTAAACCAGTTTATTACCAATTCCTCACCTGTTATATGCCATAGATTCTTATTACATGATGATGTTAGTTAAGGATATACTCTTTAAATTCACTTTATAAATTATTTCAAAATATTTGTAGCTTTCGGTTATTGGTGTTTTATCTCATTCAACTTTCGGTGTCGTACTTAAACGTTGACATTGAATATGCTTAGTATATTTTAATTTAGTTTTTCCTAATTATCCTGCTAAAACTTTTGAAAGCCATGTTTTTCCAAAAACATTATTAAATACACAGAGTTGGAGTAGTAATCCTATAACTAAAAGAATCCCGGATTTAAATCACGCTAAAAGAGAAAAATTTTGATCAGATTTCCGGTTTAATTCATATGCAAAAGCAACACACCGTTTACTGCAATTGGAATATTAGAAATTTTATAAATGAAAAGTAGCTAATGCCAAGGCGCGTTGCTGCGTCTCTCAATGGGATTTTAAAGGAACCTGAGGTTATTGAAAAAATTAAAATATGGTAAGTTGTGCCGCTATAGGTTAATGGAACTTGATAATAAAATTGTAGTAGATATTGTAATAATTGTAATAGATTATTTGTGCTTCGCCGTGCTGATAAGGATTAGCTAATTCTAATTATTTTAAAATCAGTCAATTGTCAAACAGCGGTAACTATAACAAGTAAGTTTACAATATTGAAGTCAATCGATAAGACACCAAGTAACACTTCCCTAACTAAAAATTTTATACATATTATTTTCATGATAATCAGCTGAGCAGTTCAAGAGTTATACAAATTTTCATGATAATCGGTTGAGCAGTTCAAGAGTTTATAAAATATAAACAAACATTCGCTTTTTAATATAGCTAGGGTCAAGTATTCTATCTCCGTAGTTATTCCAAATCTATATTATATATCAATTATAATATTAATAAAAATAATGTATTTTCAGTATACCTTAACTCTTGTTTCAACTTATAATTCTAGTACAGACAGTCCGTGTAACCCCAACCTAACTAAGGTTAAAACAGTTATAAGTTAAATAAATAATGTGTACACCTATATAATATAGAATTAAAAAATATGTGTGTTATAATAAAAAATTATTTCCAACTAATCCATTTTTTTTTTGTGTGTCAACCATTTTCCATAATTCCTTTCTGTAACATTACAAAACAATTTATATTATATTATATATATATATATATATATATATATATAATTAAAATAAATATGTTACATCATAATAAATAATAATAATATGTAATAAAAAAATTAATATTAACAAAATATAATAACAAAAAAAAAAAAATAATGAGTATAGGATATCAAATAAATTGAATACAAACTTTATATACACGTGTGCCCTCTAGTCGAACCTCCCTCCTCCCAAATTAATTTGTTTCAATAATATAATTGTTAAAAAGAACATCATATACAAATTATGCCCTTAAACAATATTTGAAATAATATTTTATATATATATATATATATATTTTTTAGTTATATATATACTCATTTATTAATATATATATATATATGTACGTACCATTATTATCCTATTTTTTAAGTCACATAATAAATTATTCAAAATTAAACAAAAATAGAAAAAATAAAAAAAAAATAAAAAATGTTAGTTATATAAATTTGCTGTATATATATATATACATGTTACAGCAATAAATGTTAAAATTCATATATAATTATCCTGGCATGTGAAAATTAATTCCTGATGTTTCAACATCAAGTAACAAATTTTACATATATATAGCAACATTCAATATAACTTTTTTTTTCAATTTGTAAGGACATTTTATGACATTTATTATTTTTTTATAATTTTTTTATAATTTTGTTATTTTTGTTGTTGTTTTTTTTTTTTAAGTAGTATACAAGTATATATTTTTATTCATCTAACTACTGTGTGTATTTTGTTGTTTTGTATTTAAAAGCCCTCGGGTAAAGTATTTAATTTCATCTCCTGTTGTGTTAGTATGTATGTCATATCCATTATTTAGAGAACTATCTGAAAAAAACAATACACAAACAAATACAAACTTATTTTCAAGTAAAAATCATAAAGTTAAACACTATGTGCAATAAACAACTAAAGGACGTTGGCTAAGACGAAGTTAATTTAAAATATTGCAAAAAAATAATAAATATATATATAATTTCTAAATATGTAGTACAAGAAGGATGTATACGTACAAGGACATGTTAAATAATAGAAATAATAATATAAAACAACAATAAAAACTGGATTAAACTTAATATGTGTTCGATTGATTGGAAAAATAATTATTAACTTTTTGATATATATGTATATATATATATATATTTATATATATAATACATATCCTGTCATATTAAATTATTGACTTAATGATGGGTCAATTCATATTTTAATAAATTCTATTATATTATATTTAATATGATTATTATTATGATTATTAGAATCCTTTGAGTTTGATGAGATAATATTTTACTTGATTGATTGATTATACATATATGTATATGTTGATGTTGTGAGAATTTTCCTTTCTAAGGAAAATTAATTTTTCTATTGTTTTGTTTATAATTTAATAATATGTTTTGGATTTATATATGTGTACATTTGGTATTGTGTACTTAAATTAAATTATTATAACAATTATTATAACAAATTACGTAAGGAAAATATATTAAAAGTAACAAATCAGATTTTTTAGTTTTACTGGAATTACACTCAAAACCAATTAAAAGTAAAATAAATTATTATTTAGATATTAATTTTATTTTGTGACATTTTGGATTTGCACTATTGTTGATTAGAGTGTACTATTGTTTTTCAATTAATTTTTTTATGCAACTTTTAATTTGATAATTGGGAATTTAAACTAAAATCTTCAGAGTTAATTTCATATAAGATTATGTGAAAAAATGGGCATACGAAATTGAACTTTAAGGTACAATAAACATAGAGTGCAGTAAACATAGAAATAATTAAGGGCTTTGAAATTAAAATTTTTAGGGTAGTTTTTTTTTGGAAGAGATATTGATTGCAAACACATTTCCATTTGCAATTTTCATAGATTAAACTATGCAGTACAACTCATAAAGTTTAATGAGGATCACAATCGGCGAATACGGCATTAAAGGGTTAAGATGCTCATTGGTAAAAAGGGGTACCTTTGATATCTTAAAAAATAACTACTTTAGAGTTTTTTTAAAAATCTAAAAATTTGTTCGAATGCTCATAAGATGTTTACAGAATAAGAAGATGTTTAGGAAAATATCCATTTTACAGTTTCAACTTTAGGTTTTGCCGAAATTGTGAAGTCATTTCTATTTTTTTAGATTTTTCTTATAAAATTTAATAGTAGCGTGCTGTAGCTATAGGCTTTTAATCTATGTTTAATTTTTTTTTTAATTTAATTTTATTAATAAATTAGCTGGAGAAAGTTTAATAAATTTTTACATAATACAGATGAATTTTTGCTATAGGCCAGGTTATAAAAGCTTTCAAAGATCAATCAGCCTATACTGTAGATTTTTTTTGAAAACGGAGCTCAATTCCTTTTAGTTTTATGAACCCGTAAAGAAAATAAGTCCTACTGAGATTTTTTAAACAATCAATTTAACTCCTTTCAGTTTTATGAACCTGTTAAGGAAAATGAGTCCTACTGAGATTTTTGGAAAAAACAATTTGATTCAACCAAAACATATTTATTTCATATAGTTTTACAAAAAATAATTTTTAAATAAACTTTTAATTTAATATTAAATGTTGCTGTGTCTGATACTTGTGTGGGGCACATTTGGCATTGTATTTTTTTTATATTTAAAAAAAAATGTTGTTTTTCTAACTCTAAAATTTTTGTAAATGTTTGTTTAAACTATTATTTCTAAAATCTAAATAGCTCTGCAAATCAAGTTTTAAAGTAAGGGTGTCAAATCTGCCCCACTTTATCCTAGATGTACAAATACTTTGAAATATTTCCAAATTAATAAGTACCTTAATGTCTAACTAATCTTAGTATCAAAATATTGGACTAATAACTATTTAATATATTATAATATACTATATAATAAAAAGAGATTATTTGAGCTCCAAGGGAGAAAAAATCAACAGGGCAACAAAAATATGTTACTTGAATACGAGGATCTAGAACCTTTTAAGACTTCTTTTTTATATGGAAATTCACTTAGGCTATGAGAATTTCAAAAGACAATTTATTTTATAAATTGACATTAAATTATTTTATTAATATACATTTGAGTTAAGAGTGTCATATTCATTTATAAATTAGAAAAATTTTAATAGCGTGGAACCTAGATTTTTAAAAGGGTCAAATCCAGCACTTTTGTCTTCCTTTGTCATAATACTTTCCTTTGGATGTAAAGCTGAAACTTGTTTTAAAGAGTAACTTCTGAAATAAAATTTATTAGTTTATTGTTATAAAAGTTTAGGAAAAACACGAAATTCAAATTCAATAATGCTTAATATAACCCTTGCAAAATATACTTTTGACTTGACTATTGAAATTAATAAAAATCTACTTTCTATTCATAAATGTAACACTTGTCGCACATCAACGCTCTAAAACTTAATACAAACTTACTACTCTGTATAAACACACAAAAAGTACTTGAATGTTTTCCAATAAGTACTCGAACCATTTGATTATGTTTCCAAGAGTTAATTTATTAATTTTAACTCAATATTTTCAATGCATGAATATACGGATGCAATCGTCATTAGAAACTTAAATAGAAAATTTGTCTTAAGAGTTATATACAATAATTTTGTTTTTTAAAAGTAATTGATTTTCAAATCATTCCAGTAGAATTATTTTATTTTTCCTTATAATATTATGTATTGTATATATATACATATATCTTATATATATATTTTTAAATCCAATGTTATTATACTTAATGCAACATAAACAACATTTAAACATCATTATGCGAATATTGCATATTTTTTTTAAGAATATTTCATTTGCCGTTATATTAAATAAAGGATAAAGGATAATTCCACCAACTCAAAAAAAAAAAAAATCTGCTCCCCACGTTTAGAATGACAAAAAACAAGAAAAAAAACAACAAAAAAAATATCTCAAATTAAACAAGGATAATAACACTTCCTTTGATCTGAAAAATAATAAGAAAATGTTTATGATATTTATAGAAAAAATGGCAGAAATAATGAAAAAAAAAAAAAAATTAGTGAAATTGTTAAAAAATAAAAAAAAAAACAAGTGAACGAATCAAAATATATAAAAGCGAATAATAATAATAATAATAATATACTATAAAACCCTTAAGGCTGCTAAACAGTTTTTCTTTTGTAAAAAAAAAAAATTGTAAAATTAAAAATGGAAAAAAAAATAAAATTTCACTTATTTAAAATTTTTTTTTTTTTAAACATAAACAAATGCATGTAAGTACAGGGTGATTAATATTTCTTTTATAATTTTAATTCTTTAATTAAAGTTTTTATAATATAATTTAATTATGATTAATTCTATGAAAATATCCATCAAGTACTTATACTTTACAATTTTGTACTATACACTTGTATATTTATAATAACTTTCCCAAAATACATTGAATACAGTCAAGGCTATTAAGTGTTAGATTATCATCATTAAATTGTATAATTAATGGGAAAAATCTGATTAATACGAAAGAAATTACATAACTAAATCATAACCTAAACCTATAATTACTCTATACCCAAAACTAATTATGTTTAAAATAAGAAAATTTACAATATGGATTACATAGCAAGACTTGTAAACTACAATTATAATTCCCAGAAAGTTATTAAATTTTGAGTTTAATTACTTTTGTAATTAATTTTTAATACTTACACATTTTCGAGTAATTAAGTACTAAAAAAATACTCGGAGAAGTATCTATTCAAAAAACTAAAGTACTATACAAAAAATTTTCAATAACTAACATTTTAAAATTATTTTAAATTGTTAGCGATTAAATCTTTGAGATTGATTAAATTTTATATATTTACACCCTCTATCAGTAACTGAGAAAAGTTGGAGTTACTCTTATAAAATTACTCTTTATTAGTCCGTAGTTATCATACTAAAGCTTTTCGCAATGAATACAAAATTTTTCGAATTCTAGAACTATTCTAATGCTCCACATTTCCCGCAGACTTGTATAATATTGAGTAAAATTGTACTTAAGTACAGTTGTAGGTATAATTACCAAATACTCATTATATTATCAAGTACAAGTATTATTTAGACTTTGATACTTACAAAATTTATTTATAAGTAAAAAATCAAGTAAAAATAAATAGTAATTCTCTGAAAGTAATTACATTTTGACTTCAATTACTTTTGTAATTATTTTTTGATACTTAAGTTATTTTCCAGTAATTAAGTACTAATAAATGTTTGGAGAAGTATAAAGAACTCAAATATTTTCCACGTATTCAAGTATTTTGCAAATACTTTCATTTATAAAGTCCAATATTTCTGGAATTGAAAATCATACAAATTTTAATTCAAACCCATTTTGAATTGATGATATTTCTCTGATTTTAAATTCCAGTAGTACTAGACTTTATATGAATGAAAAGTTTTGCAATATACTTGAATACTTGGAAAAAATTGTGTTCTTGATACTTCCCCAAGTATTTATTGGTACTTAATTACTTGTAAATACTTAATTATCAAAAAATAATTACAAATGTAATTATTCTTAAAATTAAATTGATTTTTGGAAATAAAAATAGTTATATGCAACTTATTTGTCAGAAACAAGAGAATCGAGAGCGACTAGGAGTTATCTGTTCCTATAAGAATGTAAATTAAGTGAATCTGACTGGTATCCTTTTGCATAATTCTTTTCTGAACTGATCTACTTCTCGACCTAATAATTGCTGGATGGAGAGACCAAAGTTAAAAGGCGTATTCTTATTTTAATCTTACATAAAATAAAGAGCTACGCTAAAATCACAAGTAATATGATGTACGCATGTTGTTGTATAATATCTTTTTATAATCTTAATTAAAAACTATGTACTTTTAGTTTAAATTAATTACTTTTTAGTTTCTTAATGGATACTTCCTTTATTTAGAAATGCTATAGTTTCAAAAATCGTAATGCAATTATTAAAATAAAGGACCTTAGTATTTAATATAGGAACATATAGGTACTCATTTTGATTAATTTGAATTGTAAGTAAGCAAAAGTATTATAAATTTAGCTCCTGCTGGAGAGTTACTTATTTTTAAAAAATTATTACAAAATATATAATTAGCGAACACCCTGTACATAAAATGCATAATTTACATTTGTTGTCATAATATTGAAATATTAATATATATTTTTATGATATGTATATATATGTAAAAAATCCATCTTTTTTTTATAATATGTTTTATAACCGAAATGAAAATTTGATATTATGCATATTTATAATCCCATTTCCCAAAATCATACATACATATATGCATATATGTATATAATTATGTAGGTGCAAGAACTTCAACCATATATATGTATATATATATATATATATATTGCTGCAAATCAAATTACATTTTTAATATTTTAAAAAGAGTTAGAGGTGGGAAGAAAATTTTCTTAAATTATAAAAGAGAAAATTGCTGACTAACAACACAAACAAGTTAAAATAAAAAAAAATATATAACTGAATTTTCACTGGTGGTTTTTTGTTAACTTTTTTTTTTTTAAATTTTCCAATTTTTTTATTTTTTTTTCTAAAAGTTTCTCATTATCCTGTGAGATTTACTATATATGCATTCATTCTTTTATTCATATTCATATTCAACTTTGTACATTTCCTTTCTCCCATATTATAAAAAAAAAAAGCGAAAATAAAAAAAAATCATAAAAATTACAAATTTCTTTATTGCAATTTTTTTATGAACTCGTTTTCCATTTTATTTGTAGAGGCACTTCTCTCTAAATGGAAAAAAAAAAGGAAAACCATTAGCAGTAGTGGAGCTGCAATTATAATAAAAATTTTCATCTGCCAGTAGCATATTTAAGAAAAAAAAAATCATATATCTTCTATGGGGTAAAAAAAAACGCATTACATATGTTTGTTCTTTAATATATATATATATATATATATTTTATTTAAATATGTATACAAAATATATATATATAGTAAAACATATCAAATATTTACATTTGAATGTTTAAGTAAAAAAAAAATTAAGTCCTTTATATTAATTCTTTATAAAGTACAGTTATGGAAATTAAAATCAAAACAATTTTATTATATTTATAAGATTTAAATTTATTTTACTATATATTTTTACGTGATCGGATTATTGCCCACACGAAAAATGCCCACACGAAAATTGCCCACAGAAAATTGCCCACAGATAGTATTGCGCACACGATTAATGCCCACACAGAATAATGCTCACACAGAATAATGCCCACAAGGAATAATGCCCACATAGAAAAATGCCCACACGAAAAATTATTTAAGAATCAGAATTGCCGCTTTTTCCAGAATATTTAATATTTTATTTTAAATCACTAATAGATTATCTCCTAGATAGAATATAATTTTTGATTTTTACTCTATTTATTTTAATTTAATTTTTATATTTAAAATAATTTTTCGTGTGGGCATTTGTCTATGTGGGCATTATTCCTTGTGGGCATTATTCTGTGTGGGCATTATTCTGTGTGGGCATTAATCGTGTGCGCAATACTATCTGTGGGTAATTTTCGTGTGGGCAATAATCATCGAATCATATTTTTATTTAGGTTTTTTCCAGAATAAAATTAAGGATCCCAAATGTATTTATAGACCTAAGATTGCATGAAAGAGTTCCCAAAATTTGTATGAAACTTTGAGGACATTTTTAATATGTAAAAACTCACCATAATTTTTGAAAATTTGACGACTTTTCTCCTTTATTTATGTGACTCTTATAATAATTGTATTTGAGGACTTTTTACATTTGATAAAAGTGCCCAAGGTAAAACATTCCCAAAAGTATTTTCATATAGGGAATATGGGAACAAGATTGGAGATATTTTTTAAGTATATAGCCTTTAGGCTCTTTAGTATATAGCCTTTAGGCTAACTCAAATTTAAATGTAGTAATATAGTTATAGAGCCAACTCTTTCATAAGCTATTGTTAAAATAACTATAGACTAAATTAAGTACTTCAAAAAAGTCAGAGAGATTGGTTCTTTAGGAGACTAGTATAATTTCGACGAAGCAACTTTAAGGTAACTATTTTAAGATTTAAAGCAGGACTGCCAGGTCGGTAATCAAATTTATCAACTCTGATTTCAATTCCGACTTTCTTTTATCTACAAAACTGACTTCGAACTGGACTCCAATATAACAATTTTATGTTTCAGTCAATAAAAATTCTAATTTTTGATTAAGTAGTTATTAAAGAAAATAATTTAGTATGATAATGTGTCTAAATAAGTTGAAAAAAAATATCACTTTAGTCCTTAATTTTATTTTCATATAAGAGTCATTTGATTAGACCTAAATATTTTTCATTTTTTTTTTGGAGTGGGGCTTTGCTTATTTTGTATACGATTCTGACTCTGATTCTACCCTAACAATAATGAAGTAGACTTCCCCATTCCGACTCCGATTGCGCAGCCCTGGTTTAAAGTAATGTTATATGCAGTTATTTTGTATATATTAGGACCAATATCAATTAAATTTAATTTAGGAACTTTCAATAAAGATTTTGTTTCCGTAGATGTAACATGATTTTTAAATAATTAAGGATCTCTTAACTTAAATTTTCATTTAATTAAAATCAAATTTAACCCGATTCAGTGCAAAATATATATTATGCAAGAGGGGTTGAGGTTGATTTTATAGTCTAGAAAAATTATTTTATGTAAATTAATAGTAGAATCAATAATAAAATGTGTTAAAATAACTTAATTTTCCATTTCTACTTTGATCCTCCGAACCATTTCAAATGATCCTCACTTCATTTTGACTTTTTGCTTAAAAACCCTAACTATAAAAATATTTCTTATTTAAATTCCATACATGTAAAGAGTAGTATACTAATATTTAGTTTAAAATCGCAAACTGAATTATTTTTTTTTTTCTTTCTTATGAAGTCCTTAGAGAATTTATTTTCATATTATAAAAAAAAAAAAAAAAAAAAAAACACAAATAATTTATTATTCCTTTGAAGCACCTCCACATATCAGAAAAGTGCACACTATACTGCACATGGATATTAAAATTATAATATAAAAGATTCTTTAATTTTTTTTTTTTATTTCTTTCTATATTATTCATATCAATTTTACTTTATGTATTTTTTTTTTTCCTGAATGCAGCTTTTTTCGTAATTATTTACTTGTGGAAAATTTAACAAAATAAAAAAAAAAAACACAAAAAGAGAAAAAAAATAATTTTTTATTGTATAAATTTATGTGAAGTGAATGATTTATGTACTGATGAGACTTAACATTTTATGTGATTATTTGTGATTAAGAAAAAAAAAAAATAAATGAATGACATAAAAAAAAAACAGTTTTATATATATATATATGTATATTGTAATTAAATGTGCAAAAGAAAACTTGAAAACTTTCTTTTCCATATTATATTAATTTAATACATAAGAAAAAAAAAAATAAGGACACCTATTATAAAAATTAATTTCAACTCCTTAGAAATCGCGTTAATTTAAAATCGACTCAAAAAATCAAGATTTTAGACATGCAATTAGTGTATAATAAATAAATAATATATATATAATATATAATATAAATAACAAAGATAATGAACATAAATATTGAGGGATTTATATTATGTACATAAGGTCAAAATTAAATCTTACAATATTTTTTGATCTTATTGGGAAATTTAATTAATTATATTACAGGTTTTGCACTCCAAAACCAACCTTTGGCAAATGAAAACCCACCTTTTGCAAATCAAAGCCAACCTTTTATAAAAACATACGAATTAAAAACTATTTGTATTAAATAATTAATGTATACTTAATCGTTCGTATGTCTGATGTTCTCCATTTATATAGCCAGCGTTATATTCTTTGACTTTACAGGGCTACATGCTCTATTATATAGTGTTATAATAAAAAGTCATGATTATAGTCTTAAATATAGCCATTATGGAAATTGATTTAATTAAATTCCAAATCTGGACATGATTGCATACTTTTAGGCGAAAGTACATATTTTAAAATTAATAAAATTTTGTTTAATATATAATTTAAATTTATTTGAATACGTTTTTATCATAAACAAAAGATTTTCTTAAATTAATTAGGCTTTAAATGGTAAACTTATATCAGTGACGAGGCGTGACTTTTTTAAGAAGGGATGCACACCAAGTAATATTTTTTATATAAAGAAAGTAAAGTGCGTTTATTTTTTTGGGAAGATTGGTGTGAATCTTCAAAAGATACAATGACCCTAAAAGCTAGACATTGGATAGCGGATTTTTACCTAATAAACCCATCCCACCCACCATACCATCCTTTAAACTAAACAATAAAAATATAAATTAAATTATTAATTAAAAGGAAAAATAGAAATATTCTAATTTTTAAATTTTAGTTCTATGCGATGTTCTTTTAAAAATTAAAAAGAAACAGATGCTCACTATCAGAGGCTAATAGATCATTTAGCCTATTACCCTATTATCAAAGTTATTTGTTTGTTTTAAATTTAAAAGCAATTACTTTTCTAAGGCTAAATTTGAAAAACGCGATTGCGAGCATCTTTTTCTTAGAATTAACTTTAATAATTTGAAAAATTCGGAAAATCAACGTCTCTAACTTTGTTTCAATTAAAAATTAAACAATTTCTTGAAAATTTTTTTTACTTTTGAAATTACTGTCTTTACTACTTTTAAAAACTAAAACTAAAAACGAAAACTACTTTTAATTCAGTTTTTATTCTTGAAATATCAAAAAAGCCTGGATAAGAATTTTGTAAATTAGATATAAGATTTTTTGGAAAACTTGTTTCAAATTCTACACATTTGGTAGTATCTGAAAATTTTAAAACTTATAAAAAGAAAAATAGGTTTGACACAACATAGAATGCTAATAAGTAGGATGACTATGATTGCATCAAATGGCTTAAATCTTTACTGTAAGAGTACTGTTTTTGGTTTGAAAAACTTTAAATGTCATTTAATATACTATTAGTCAATAGACTTTGGCACTAGATCTCAAACCCAGTTTTAACATTAATAATAATAAATTTCTTCAATTTTTAATAAAAATTTTAAAACTATAATTCAGTGACGAGGCGTGACTTTTTTAAGAAGGGATGCACACCAAGTAATATTTTTTATATAAAGAAAGTAAAGTGCGTTTATTTTTTTGGGAAGATTGGTGTGAATCTTCAAAAGATACAATGACCCTAAAAGCTAGACATTGGATAGCGGATTTTTACCTAATAAACCCATCCCACCCACCATACCATCCTTTAAACTAAACAATAAAAATATAAATTAAATTATTAATTAAAAGGAAAAATAGAAATATTCTAATTTTTGCTCTATAATATTCAATAATGCTTATTGAAAATATAAAAGCGAATTTAAATTATGTGTAATACTTAAATATTAATATTATATAATATCTGCATTTAGTTTGTTAATTCCACTAGATCAGAACCATATTAGAAGCATCATTAAGTATGTTGAAGTTAGTGTAGTAAATCATTAAGTATCATTAAGTATGTTGAAGTAAGTATAGTAAAATCAATCTAATGAATATTTACCTCATATTTTGTACTTAATTCTAATCCGCTGATTCATCCTGTTTTGCATTAAAATTATTAAAATGTTTAAATTTTTGTATAAAACAAAAAAAAAACATAATAAACACCCACAAAAGGATAATTATTCAGGATTTCTTATTTTATTGATAATAATTATTCTTTTGATTAAAATTTAAACAAACAAATAAAAAATATGTTTATTCTTTGATTTCTTTCAAAAAAACACTTTTTTTTTTCCTATTCCTAATTTTTGAAATAAAAATTAATATTTAAAATAAAAAAAAATCGTTTTTGTTTTTTTTTTTCTAATTAATTTCTTTTCTTTTTTTTTAATTTTTAACTTTTCATTAATTCTAAAACGACAAATTATCATTCTTAATATTCAAAAGTGAAAAATAAAAATGAATGCTTCAATAAGTACAACCTCCAATTCAAAAACGGATTGGAGTAAACCAAAAAAAAAAAACAAAATATTACAAATTGCTTTGTATAATATATACTCTTTTCATATGAACTTGGCCCTTTTTTCATTTAAAGTTTTTCTATTTTCAAATGAATTTTGTCTTTTCAAACCCAAATAGTGCTTCATTTTTAAATTAAACTTGTCCATTTTTAATTTGGCCCGTTTTTTGGGTTCCCGTAGTCGGATTAACATATTTGAAAAACGATATTCGTCGATTTTGGGTTGGGGTCGAAATCTCAGTTTAATAAATCCAGTTTTCAAAATCTCTCGTTTCAGAAAATCTAGTTTTTAGAAAATCTCGTATTTTGAAAATCTCGTTTTTAGAAAATCTTGTTTTTAAAAAATCTCGTTTTGGAAAATCTTGTTTTTACAAAATCTCGTTTTTAGATAATCTTGTTTCTAAAAAATTTTGTTTTGGAAAATCTCGTTTTTAGAAAATCTTGTTTTAAAAAAACTTGTTTTTGAAAATGTATTTTATATTCTGAAAAGGGCTGATTAATTCTGATTTTGTATCTAACTCTTAAACCGTTAAAAATTAAAGTTTTTAAAAACAATATTTTATAAAAACTATTTACTAAACCGAGTTTATGTGACGCTTCCACTTACTTTGTATTTGAACCTAAATATAACAAAAAATATTAAAACAATTAAACTATTAAGCCCGTTCTAAAAAAGAGCCCCCAAAAAATTTTTTAACTTATCTTAAATTTTCCTTGTTTTTTTGTTTCTATTACATAATTGGGGACTAGATTTTTCAAATCATGTTATTTCCACTTCTGGATTCTAAGATGCGGGTCCTTTTTTAAAAAAAGAAGTACCAAAACAAACCACCAATTTCATTTGTAACTTTGCCATCAACTTAATTTTAAAAAAAAGATCAAATTCATTTGAAAAAAAACGAATTTAATTTGAACAAATAGACAAATTTCTTTTAAAAAAGGACCTAGTTTATGTGCAAAGAGTATATATGTATGCATTTAGTTATTTTATTGCAGCAAACAAATGATGAAAGATCAAAGAAATAAATGCAAATTTACATTTTTGTATAAAATCCTTAAAAAAAACTTTTTTTTATTTTTTTTTTTTTGTTTTTTTTCTGTTAAACTGTAAAGGATAACATCAAAAGTTTTTTTGTTTTTTTGAATGTATTTTAAGTCTTATTAAAAATCATTAAAAAAAAAAAGTACTGCTTTTTTTTTTTATTACTAACAAGTACTATTCAAAAGAAGTTGATAAAAAAAAACAAAACAAACAAACAAGTACTTATAAACGATCTTGTTTTTATTATCGAACTTTTCATAATCAGGACTCATTATTATCCAACTTCATCATGAACGAATTATTCTCAATTTAAAGAAAAGATAATCATAATAAATATATACATATATATATTATATATGATATATATATACATATATATATTACAGGGAAATTTTTTGATGGAAAATGATTGGATCTCTGATCAAAAGAATCATATTTTTGCCCACCTTTCATAAAACAAAAAAAAAATTGGAAAAATTAAACGCGATAATATACCGTCGCTAAATGTTTTTTTTTTTTTAGCAAAAGAACAAAACAATAAAAAAACAAACTATAAAAAGGGTTTTTTTTTTTTAAATAAACTGAATAAGTTCTCTTTCATCATACATTTATAAAGTACCATAAGTAATAAACGAATAGAGAAAGCAAATTACTACATTTTATAAAAAAAAAGTTTAAAAATTCAAAAAAAAATAAAGGAAATTGCTTACTCTTTGCATAAAACAAAAAAAAAAACAAAAAAAAAAAACAAAACATAATATTTTTATTCGCGGAAATTCACGTGGAAATTTTTATAATTGATGAAGGAAATATCACCTATAAAGAAATTTCACCATCAGTAATCAAATAAAATTTTTTTTTGGATTTTATCACTATATTTTGATTTTTCTTATTTGATATGAAATGGTGCATGTCGGTGTTTTAAATATATGTTCATATATATATATATATAACTGCCGTCCTAAGAAAGAAAGTCTTTTTTACATTTTCTCGGTTTTGAATTATTTTTGAATTTAATTTTTGAAAAACATGTTAAATATATTAAAAACTATTTTTTTGAACTTACTAGTGGTAAGATGATATTAGGCGTTCATAGTTAATTTGGACATACGACTTTTTTGCTAAGAAATACTAGATTTATTAAGTTATTAAAGCTTAGACATAGAGGTGACTTAAAGGTAGATGCGACATATTAGTTATTAGTTTTAAATGAATTTGCAACGAGATATATGACATTTTTTCTTAGTACAAAGTTGTGAGACATTTATCTGATGTCAAATAATCCATTATCTCGAAAATTCAATTTTGGCGTTTACGACTTTTTTTCCTTAGCACGGCAGTTATAGGTGTTGAGTGTATAGTGCAACTTTAGTTCCAATTTTGTAAAAGAAATACTATATATTCTTAATAAAAATGGATAATTATTAGGGGCAGAATAAATGAAAATTTTACTTTGAAAATTTTTGCAAATATAATTGGAGGATACTGGAGATAAAAGTAGGTTATTTGGTTTTACTTTGATAGTTTGAAAAAAAAGAAATTGGTATGTCCTAAATAAAATATTTGTAATGTTGGTAATAAAATTAGAATAAAATGTTAGAATAAAACGCAGGAATAAATTCAAAATGAGTTAAGATTTTCTTCTTATAAAATGTGGTTCGTATTCTCATTATTTTATATCGAAGCCCTCCTCCCCCTGGTCCAATTTCTTCATTATATTGGTAAAAATTTCATAGGGTCATCGTGCCCGTGTCGACAGAATTTAACAAAATTTTTTTTTATCCTCTCTGAAAATACGCCCTGTAAAATTGGGCACAAACCATAAACAAAACATTTTTTGAAAGTCCGCCAGGCCGAAGTGGGTTAATATATTGCGATCATAACTTTTTACAACAAATTCAGTTAGCTAAGAGGGACATTTGTGCGAAATTTCAATCGGTCAAACCGTCTATGTTCCAATTTTGAGTTCAATTCGGGATTTCTCGAAAGGACTAATGTTTTATATTGGAGCCTTCCGATCCCGGTGGTTCGATTTGGTCCAACCACGAACATAACTTTAATTTTGAAGAAAAAAGCATTCATACAAAATTTCATTAAAATCGTATAGGATCTAGAATATATTAGACAAAGTAATATCCTTCTAACTTTTAATTTGAACTATTTTGGGGAAATCAATGCATTTATTAATTTTTTAGTACCAATTAGGTTAATTACAATAGTAGTTCATAGTTGTATAGAAGCATATAATGTAACATGATGTTGATGCACCAGTAGATATTAGATATTATTTTTTTGTATAACTTCCATATTTTGTGCCCCTATATTTGATGCCAAATCTTTTCGATTCAACGACTACAGCAATTTAAACACTATGTCCTTAATCAGTTAAAAAATCATTGATTTTAAAAATACTTTTTTTCTTTTTAGTTATTAATTAAAAAGTAGATATATTAGCAAAAGAGTATAGTTAAAGTCTCATTCATTAGCGATTGGATATAAAAGAACAATCAATAGTTTAAAATATTTTGTAGATACTCAGACTTACTCCCATGACAATTTTAAATTTTTAAATATCGGTATTCAAAGAGGACACAGCTCTATTTATTACTTTCCTTTTCTTTATTTTATCTCCATAAAGAATTATTATTTTGAGCCGACCTAAAGCCATCTTCCACTGGTTTCTGTCTTGTGCAGCTTCTATCCAACTTTCAAGAATTAATTTCTTTATAATACATTTTTTATGAAAATTTTTTAAAATAACTTTCTAATTTAATACCGTTTGGCAATTGGTTAAATCTCCTAAATCCTTTGAACTTTAGGAACAAGCATTTAAGTAGTTTACTAACATAAAATTAACATTCCTTGTTGGAAAGTGTTCATTCTTTGCTCTAAATAATTTGTCAACGTTTCATTTCTTAAATTAATTGTATAAGTTAGTATAATACATTTAATTCTATTTTTTTTAGCTTTCTAGTATTGCCTATATATCCTATAGTATCCTATAGCAGTGATGCTATATTATCTTAAACAAATGTTTTTCGTATATGAGCCTGTTGCAATTTTAGTTCTCTTTAACAACCTTAAATCTCTTTTTTAATTTTGACAATCAATGTTTAAAGGACATTTCATCATGTTATAGTTCTTAGGAGGGTTAGGGAGTGTATAAGTTTTTTTTTTAAACAAAGATGTCATTTATTATAATTTTGCACTTTTGTTTTAATGAGAAATTTGATTATTTGAAAATTTCTATATAGATCCTTTTGTATGTTCAATTCATTTTTATTACAGTATTTAATTCTGCCCTATAAATGCAATCGATTCGCAATGTATGTGTACGACTTAATTAAATTTAAGAAGAATATCAACATCTTTCTCCTCAATATGCCTCCAAATTTTCCCCATCCCCCATAATCCTATGTTTCCAAATAACCTCTCCACAATCCCAAAATCCTTTCATATTTCCATTCCTGTAACCAAACTGCACATTTATATTACAGATTCCTTCCTAAAGTTTGATTCAAAAAGGATTTGGTTTTGGTGCGTTAAAGTCGCACACTATACCCAAAGAAACACCGCACAGTTTCAATAGCTGGCTTTCGAGCGTTTCATTCCCTCGTAAAAAAATTCGGTAACTTCAAATGCAATGAATTCTCTTTATTTATAACATTTAATAATATTATTTTGTAATCATGTAGAATTAAGTTTAATTTTATATGAACAATGGTAAATTCTAATGTTGGAATTTGAAAATTCTTAATATAATCCTTTAACGTGTGGCCTAACCATCTTCATTTCTTAGGCCTGATTTGTTTGGCTATGGGTTCTTCGCCTGTTAGTATCCAGAGGGCTTCATTAGATATTGTGTTCGGCCAGAATATGTGGCATATTATAATTATGGATGTGGGGCTTGTGGATGAGGCTGATGGTTATAAGCCAGGTTTCGCTGCTATATTTCAGGACGGTTTTCACACATGTCCGGAATATTCTTAATTTCGTTTTTCTGGATACCTAGGAGTTCCTCCATAACGGTTGAAGACGACCAAATGCTGCTCTTGCTTTCTTTAGTCTGTGTTCCACGTCTTCATGGGCAATGGGTTGGTAATTATTTTATACTTTAAATATTATAAAGATTAATTTTAAAGATAAATAGTTGTTGTAGTTTTAAATATATATATATAAATATAATAACAATCAAATAAACCAATTTATTTAATTTTTATATGAAAAATTACAATTCTTTAGATACTTTTTTAAAAATGCCTCCAAATTATCATTTGTACAATAAATTTTTAACAAATATGGTTACAACTCCCAAGTACTACCAGTATATCTTTGAATTAAACCATTTAACTTTTTATTAAAAATTTTATACTTTTTTTTTTTAAATTTTAAATTTTTTTTAATATTTTAAAGTGGAGGGAAGTTTTTTTTATTTTTTTTTTAAATTATTATTTAAAAATTTAAAAGAAAGGGTTATGAGTGTTACTTAAAAAATATTAATAAAATATATATATATATTTTTTATATATATATATATTAAAAAATAATAAATTTGGTCTTTTCCCCCTTTTGGACTTTAAAAATTGATTCTGTTTTGATATTAACCGCTAAATATATTATATACAGTCATCATCATCATCAAAAATCGCTACTATATACAAAAATTATCTCATAAGTACTTTTACGAGTATCTTAAGAACGTGTTAACAAAAACAAAATTTTTGTTGTTTTTTTATTTAAAATTTTCAAGTCAATTGAATTTTGTTTTCTAATAGGAATAAGAGTAAAGGGAAACGTAAACTCCATGCTATTTTAGATAAAATGGAAAAAAAAAAAATTAATTTTGTAACTTTCTCACCATTTTTTTTTTTTTTTTTTTCTCAAAGTCAAAAAATTATTTTTTAAAACCCTTTTATTTTCGAAAAATATATTTTTAATTTAGGAATTAATGGGTTGATTCAACAGTTCATGAATATATATATGTATATATATATATCCTATTAATGAAAGAAATCAAAATGATGGGTGAGACCTTTTAATTTCATTGATAATTTCATGCTGTGAAAATTTGCAATTTTTATTTTTTTGTCAAAAAATTTTCCATCCTTGAAAATTTTTTTTAAATAATAATAATAATTATAATGGATTATTTTTATTTTTAATTGTAATTGTATCAATTATTTGTTATTGTTTAATTTAAAAAAATAAAGGAGTGGGTATGTATTAAGATTCTGGCAGAAGTTCAAATTGCATTGACTTTGGAAGAACTATTCTATGATTAGTGTTATGTGAAAGACTTATATAAAACTTATTTTGAATTCTAACTTCATTTTGAATTTACTAAAATTTATTTTCAATAGCTACAATTCACATCAGAATTTTAAAATCAAGTCAAACGTATAGTCAAAAACCTGTTTTGAAAAGTTATGAATTAGGTTAAGGTAAATGATTAATTGGTCTGTAGTATTCGCATTGGTCACTATTGTGTTGACCATTTTGACACGCTGCGAATAACACTCGACCAATCAACAGAGTTCAGGTCGCCGCTATGTCTCATTTTCGTAGACTTCGAGAAAGGTTTTGATCGAATAAAGCGCGAGTATATATTGAGAGCTCTTCTTAGGTAGGGTATCCCGGAGTAAATTATTGCCATTATTAAGGAATCCTAAGAAATTGAGAGATGTCGAGTCTTATACAATGGACAGTTGACGGATTCATTCGAGGCGCAGCAGAGTGTATATTGTCGCCTATATTATTTTTGGTTTTGATGGAAGGAAAACATGGAAAAGTACTGTTTTAAAAGAAGCATAGTTAAAGCTAAAAGGAATTGCTAAGGAGCGTGAAAGGTGGAGAGGATTTGTTGACGCACTATGCCCCCTCAGGAGTTTTATGATACGGTCAGTAAGTAAATAAGTAATCATTCTATAGATTTCATATTAAAAGTTTGTAAAAAACTTGAGGTCTTGATCTTTAAAATTTCATAAATTGTCAATATATGAAATCTGGACCCTATAGCAATAATTTATTTTGATAAAACAGTATTTTTACTAATCAAATTTCATTGGCTGGGTATGATTTTTTGATTAGTGATGGTTTAGTAAAACAGGGTCCCAGTTTTTTGTTTTTAAAGTTTTAAAATTCAACATTCAAAAACTTGTCGAATTATTTTACATAACCACAAATGACCACAAAAAAACCACAAAGTGACTTTTCATAAAGATTTACTTATAGAAAATGGTTTGGTAAAACTTTTACCGCATTAAAATTAAACACTACAATATTGTGTATTCAACCGCAAAGAAAGTCTTCAAACAAATTAAAGTTGAATAGTCATTACAGCCTTACAGTCTTTTCTTAATATTACCGTGATCCTGGAAAAAAAAATATAAATTTCTAAAATTATCAATTATGTAGAAATTAGAATCAAATTCATCTCTTGGTCCTTATTTATTAGTAGGTCTACTTCGTGTAAAATTCTCTAAAAACTCTTTGGTATCAAAACAACTATTAAAATTTCAAAAAGTTTCCCAAAAAAATTTGAATAATGAAACTAAAAAATTAAATAAAACTACAAAAGAAGAGTTGTAACAATTTCACTTGCATTTAATTACAAAATATTTATAAGTATTATAAAAACACTCTAATCAAAAGTTAAAAAAAAAAAAAAAAAAAAAAAAAAACAATAATGAGCGATTTTCCATAAGGAATTTCAATAAATATACACATTGAAAAACAGAGGGTATAAAATTTGTAAACCATTATTTTATTGAACGTATGTTCAAAGTACTTCAAAACAATGAAAGAAACAGGAAGGATTTGTTCTTTCGTTTTATCCCATTTTGTATATATATATATATTAAATATATTTATATATATATTTTTTTTATTGTATTTTTTACTTGATTTTAAATTGTAAAAAAAAAAAATCATTTTGAATATTTTGATAATAATAAGTGTACACCACGTATGTGATTTGGTTCAAAAGGGAATTCTGGAACAATAGAAAAAGAAAAACAATTGGGAATAAAAAAAAACAAAAAAAAACTAAACAATCCAACATTTTTTTAGAACTTTCATAATGTAAAATTTTTTTATGTATATTTATATATTGAGCGCAAATAATGGCCAAACATTATACAATATACAGAAACACCATCTTAATTATAATTATTATGCAAAATTATTTTGGATAAATTTTTTTTTTTTTTAACATATTCAAAAAAAAAATCCTTTGAATCCTTTTTTTTTTTTAATTTGAATAATTCAAAGGATTCACTATTATTTTCTTTATAAATAGAAAAACAGTGTCCTATTAGAATTTTATTATAAATATTATGCACTTTTTAAATAAGATTTTAAAAATATAAATGAGAATCAAAAATATTCGCCATATTTTCTAAACATTTTCTAAATGAAACTTATTTGTATATATATATATATGAATATAAAAATCAACATGGCGTATAATGTAAACTTTTGAGAACAAAATTAATACTTTTAATTAAAATTTTATGACAAATAAAAATGTAAATAAACACAAGTAAATTTACATATAAATTTTAAATGTAAGTAAATTTTTAACATTTAAAAGAGTTTCAATTAAATTGAAAATATACTATTTATATTTTTTTAAGTCCTGGCAAGATTGCTCTAAAATTTTCCCAAAATATTGAAGATTATTAATAGGTTTCAGAGTCAGAGTTATAAACCAAGCAATTATAAAGTAAAGGTTTTTTTAAAGAGAGTTTACAATTTTAATTTATGCTGTTTCGGTAAAACTGTTTAAACACATTAGCTTATAGATAATTAACAGACTCCTTGATTTAGGTATTATTAAAAACCTATTATCACCTTGTACTGTGCTCTGGTAGAATTTCGTATACTTTAGGGTTTGACGAATTATAATCAAAAGCTTAAATGACTGTTTTTTAAATTTATTAATCGGAATATTTTCAAATTTGATGCAAATTTGACGCATAATTTCTTTCAGGGTCCTTTACTTAAGTTTGTAAAATATAATTTTTTTTTTTAACTTCTTTTCCACTTCTTTAAGGAGTATAAAGGCATGCACCGAGTCTATTTAGGCTGGACTTCAATTTCTCTAATCGCTCTATTTACTAAATCTCTGATTACTCGGCTGTAGTTATTGTATAAGATTATGAATATAAAAATGTTAATTTTCTGCGCCATGTTATTATCCTATACAAGACTTATATTATGATATTGAGTATTAGCTATTAAGATATAATTATACAATTTTACGATATTTTTTTAATAGATATGAGCTGAACGGGGTTTGAACCGAGACTTTCCATATCATTAAAGGCGGCATCTTGACCACTACGCCCTTGATCATATAGAATATTACTACTTAACTTTAAATTCTAAAATTCCATTTTGAATTACATTAAGAAAAGAGAATGGGTTTTACTTTATATTTTTAAAGTTTCAAGAAAAGCCAATAAATTTCGAACTTATAGATATCGAAATCTGTAGGTTCGAAATTTATTGACTATTCAGTCTTGATTTACTACGTAAAAGTTTATAAACATAAGGATGTATATCAGCGGTTATTTAAAAATGTAATGTAAGTATATGTTGATTTTAAAATAAATCGCAGTACTTTTTAAATTCGCAAACTACCTTTTTAAATTTTTTGATTCAATACTACTCAGTACTTATATAGAACTCCTGAAATTTGGGAATTATTCTATTTATTTATTTTTATTTATTTATTTATATAAGTACATAATAATGTGATATAATAAAATCAGATTATATTAATGCAATCTTATGCATTTCTATTTGATCCAATTTACTCTGAATGAATATTATATAATTATATTGCATATTTTTAGGGGCTCAACAGATTTTTATTTTTTATCTTAAATTCTAATAAACCAATAAGAAACATAATATGTGTATAATCATTTGCTATCCTTATGTAATATATAATTATATAAAATTTTTAATAGTTATAATTTTCTCTGAATTAAATAAATAATATAAAACTAAAACTCAACCTTATTGCATATTTGTAGGGTTATGAAAAATTATTTGATCCTTAAGTTTATTATCTATTGTTAAATATTGTAACATATTGTATAATCATTTAAAAAAGGATATTAACATACTTTATTAATTATAAGGTTTCCAGAATCTATACAATTACAATTAAATACTTAGAATACTTTAACAAGTAATACATCAATTAATATAACTTAAGATTATTTTAAGAATAGTTCGCTGAGTTCACGAGATGGTTTTACCAAGACATTTATTATCAATTTTAATTACAAAATTTATCGCTAATTTCAAAATGATCTCTGATTTAATAAAATAAACTTGCTAAATATTGAAGAAATCACCCAAAAAATAAAAGGACCGTTTCACTCTTATTTTGACCATTTGAAATCTGCTATTCTAGTTACAACCAAATCATATACTTGAATCTTATACTATAAATTTAGTCAAATTAAAATAATATCGTCTCATTTAAAATAAATTTGACTATTTAATAAAAATAAAAAAAAAAAACAGAAAATTTTCATTTAAATTAATATGTAAACCTATAAATATTTATTTATTTTTTATTTAATTTCCATATTCTATTCATTATATACTGCTGAAATAATACAAGACGCATACGTTTTTAATGTTGCATTTTTAATTATTTTCAAATTTTTCTTTTGATTATGCACTAAATATATATTTCTTTTAAGAATTGCAATTAAAGTTTTACACATCAAAAGAAAATTAAAATATGTTTTTTATAATATAAAAAAATTTTTTTTTTGGAAATTTTTTTGTTTTTTTATTTTACATTTTATTTTATTGTATAAAAAGTAGCATAAATTTCCATATGAATAATATAAAAATAAAATACAAAGAAAATGAAAGAAATTAAAATTTAAAAAAAAAAAAAACGCCCAAGCAACAAACCAGTCAGTCGCTCATGTTACCATTAACTAACCCACCTTACCTTTAAATAAGTATAAAAAAAAAAAAAAAAAAAAAAAAAGAAAAAACAACAAAGTATAATACCGTTATTTAATAAATGTATAAATATATGTATAGGGTGAATTAAGTATCTTAAGATATATTCTGTTGATTTTATGTAAAAGGACGTTACTATTTATATTATTCTGATTTTTTGTTTTTTTTTTTTTATTTTTTTTTTTTTTAAAGTAGGTATCTTTTATAATTAAATATTTTTTTTAAATATATTAAGCACATACGCAAAACCAGCATATTTATATAAAAATAAAAAAATTTTTAACAATGTAAAAATTTACATATAATTATATTCTTGAATTTTAAAATATCTTTTGAATTTAATTTTTTTTTGAATAAATTTTTAAGATAAAAAATTAGTTAAATTTTATTTTGAAAAAGAAATAAATATGACGGTTTTATGAATTGAATAAATTTTTTTAATTCTTTTAATGTTTTACGAAGCGTATAATAAATATTAAAATCAGTTTTACAAAATATATATATACATTTTTTTTTATACATATATGTATTAACGAATAACATGTGCCAAATTTTAATTTTATTTTTGAATAAATAAAAAGATACGTTATTAAAATCGCTTTTAATTACATGTTCTTCACTAATTTAACTTGAATTTATTAATTTAAAGACTTTAAAAATTCATAAAAAGAAATAACCGTTATATCTATATAATTATAAATATAATTTTCTTTTGTATTACAATCATAAATAATGACCAAATTTTGAATAATATTATTATTTTAATTATTTCTTAAGATGATTTAAAATTAACATAACAATTACGAAATTAAATTAAATGAAATTTAATTATACTTAAAATATTATTTAATTCATAATTGTATTTTAACTATAGATACAATTTATATCTACATATACGTATATATATATAAAAAAATAAATATATATACACTTTAATTAATTTTGATAAATGGTATTTCTGTGTAATATATTTAATTATAAACTAATTCATATTTTGAAAATATTAATTTTTTTTAAATATTACGATAACAAGCTTGGAATGACATAGATGGCTACGTAATGGAAGAGGAAGAAGGTACTGACTACTGCGCCCATATGGGAGTTCTATTATCCCTAACTATAATTGATTTTTTTACGATTGTATGACATTTCATATAACTAACTATAATATTTATAACCATCATTCGTTATCATTTAAAAATCATTCGTCAAGTAATAGGCATTCGAAACGAAGCGTACCTATCATATGATATCTATAACAGTAAACTAATTAAAAATAATTGAAAAATTTCAGAATCAATCAGCGTATGATTGGTTATGACTATTATAATTAGGTTTATTATTACATCATATGTAATGTAATCATATCGAATATTTATCGAAAGTTTATATGACTCCATATGACCACTAGAGGTATTATTAGAATTTATTTTGTAATAAATTTTAAATATGTATGTCTTATCACTAGTAGTTAATCTTAGATTTCCATTATCACAATAACAACTCTATTTACAATAATTGAAGTATAGTAATAATTTTATAATTTTATAAATAAAGTGCATGCGGTTTTTTCCTCTATCTATGAGTTCTAATTATTTAAAATTAAATTAGAACTACATTAATAACAGTGACATTAACGTCTGGGTGATACAGTGTACAGTTAGTGTTTCGATTGAATAAACCGAAGTTCGATTCCCAGTTCAAGTAAAAAATCTTTAACAGCTTTTCTTAATCGACTCAGTATAAATAATAATTAATAATTATATATCTTAAATAAATAAATTGCATTAATTTAACAATATAAAAAAATACAGTATAATATAAAAATAAAAATTTAATTTAATAATATAACTCACAGATATCTTATAAATCCAATATAAAATTATTACAATATTTAGCAAATAGAATTGTAGCTTTTAAAAATCTAAAACGTTTCTATACATGTTATACAAGGCCTAGTATTTCCTAAATGTTTGAATTGTATGATGAATTCATTAAGATTATAGCTAATAAAAAGAATATAATAGGTGCTCCCTGTTCTAACCAGTACTATACCATATGTACCCTCCAACAACTTACATTGAAAAACGTGTTGTCCAAAAATGTCTAATATATTCCAAAATTGTATTCAACCTTTTATCTATTTACTTATGGACTATTGAATAAGTAATTGCATTTACTTTAATTTAAATTTTATAATAATAATTATTACAAACCTATTTATCTTATCTTTTACTTAAATGATTTTTTAGTTATAATTAATTTAAATTAAAACGTTTTCCAACTCAGCGGTAGGCTTGTTATGTAATTTATCTTATATAACTTTAAATTAATCTTCGTTAATTTAAAGTTGTATAAGATCTTAAAATTAAAGAAAAAAAAACAAATTTTCTGTGAGTTATAAAAACCAATCAAAAATTATTGCCGATGCTCATTAAAATTCTAACATCAAACTATCAAACTTTTTCGGATATAAGACATTAATACGCGATTGCAAATGCACATTACACTTCTAATACACAAGTAATCTATTTCAAGTAATCTATTATTATCATTTATTAAATCGAATTTATGCGTTTTTCTATCAGAGAATTTGACATTTCTTTGTCAAAATAAGAAATTTTTCCCCACTACTTTTTAGAAGAAGAAAAGACAAAAATAAACATCTCTAATTATTAAAAAAAAATCTTTTGAGTGTTATATAAATAATCAGTAACATGATCTCTTCATTATCTTCTTTAACAATTATCCTTTATTTAATTTATTTAATTATTATAATAATCAATTCAAATTTTAATAATCAGCAGGATTCCTTATTTAGTTTATTATATATTTACTTTGCAATTTAATTATTTATATATATATATATATGTTTAAATATTTAGACAGGTATATAATAAGAATTAAATTAAATAATTTTTAAAAAGCTTTTTTTATACCTTTAATAAAAAAAAATATTTAATTGAGAAAAGAAGTATAGTGTACTTCAATTATTAAATTCATTATTATCCTCTTGACATGATCTTAATAATTAAAATTCACAGTTATGGGCATAAAATTTTGTGCAATTAAATTTTTTTTTAATTTTAAATGCACACATAAATCAATGTTAGTTTCGATTAGCCAATCTTTTTGTACCATAGGTTAAATATTATATATATATATATATATATATATTTGAAATGCAGGAAACTTTGGTATCTGGGACATATACTGAGGAGGAAATTCCAGGATACTTAATACTTAAATTAATGCAGGGTAGTTTAAATAGTCGTTGCAGAAGAGAAATAGGCATATAAACTGATAGCTTGGTTTGTTTATCAACAATCGAACTATTCAGATTAGTTGAAAATAGAGAGAGAGTAAAAGAGATAATGTCCTATTTCCAAAGAAGTATAATAATCAGGGTTGTAAATGAACGGACTTAAATGCCAAACTCAACTCATTGCTCAACTCAAATGATGAGTCCACTTATAGTATGAGCGATACACATGCATGAGCGTACTCAAATATTAAGCGGACTCAAATTTTGAGTTGAGCGGCGAATTGAGTCGAAATTTGAGCTTTTTACAACCCTGATAATAATAAGAACCCTAAATCACATAGTCCCAAATTTTAAAACTGTAAAATCACAACATTCTCAAAAGAATAATGGAAATTTACAAATTATGATTTCAGTAATTTGGTATACCTCTATATATAAAAAATATTTCGAAGCATTTATGAGCTGGTTGGACAAGTGGCTCAGGATTAAACGCGTTTCATTGAATGATTTTTATTCGAGATTTAAGACTTATTGATTTAGTAGTTCAAATTTATTATTTTATTATTATACCTTTATGCACAAGATTAAGATTTGGTGATTCAGGATTTTGAAATTTAAATTTGGGATTTTGAGAAATAGTATACGCCATTCGATTCATTACGTGTTCTTTAGCCCAAATCTTCAAAAATATTTGATTAGATCTTTTTATTTTACAATAAATTTAATAAATATTGATTTGATTTAGTATTAATTGACATCTTGGATTATGATCATCATCTTGGATTATGATTTAAAATTTCTGAATTTATTCGGAATTTTGTAACTTTATTATATTTTGATTTTAGGTCGTTATTGGGAATTAATATGTTTATATTTTACAACACGTATACGCGTGTAGAACAATGTACGTCCGTAACTGTACTATCAAAGTAATCCTTATTAATTTTTGATAATTATTACCATTAATTCATTTTAATACACTTTACACCTTTTTTTTCACGGGAATCAATGGTGTAAAATTTCAATTTAAATTTTTTTCAATAACGAATAAATTGTGGATGTAAGAACGCTATTTCTTATATTAATTAAAATTAAAATACTCAAAATGCTATATATATATATATATATATATACATAAAATATGTATAAAAATATTATATTCAATTCTTTTTTTTATTTTTTGTAAAAGGATATCATTGTCATTATCCTTTTGAAAAGGATATTTTTTTTTTATTAAAGTTTTTTTTTAATTTAAATTTTTTTATACCCAATCAAAATAAAAGCATTTGTTTTTTTTTTGGTATAATTTTGAAAAAATAATTGTAATGTCGTAAAATGTCAAAATATTTTGAAATTTAAGAATTATAGAAATAAATTTTTTTTTATATTGTCATTTGCACAATTACTTCCTTGAATAGAATTTATTCAGATGGAAAAAATGAAATAAAGAAAGGATCTGTTATTTTTTTTTTTAATTCCTTTAATTCTTCATTTATAACAATACGCAATAGAAAAAATAAAAAAATAATTGTTTTTATATTTGAAATTAATCCTTTTTTCCACCCACATAAACATAAAGTTGTTAAAAAAAAATACAAAAAACAAATGATATGATTTTTACCTAACTTTTGTGCAAAGTGATTTGCTTTTGATAATGGCGTTTTTGTACATATGGACTAAAATATTGAAAAATGGTGATTTTATTAATTTTTTAATCAGGATGCTAAGGCATGGGCTAAAGTTGTTAAGATTATTCAACACTTTAATAAATAAATTTTAAATACGTATATCTTATAATTTTTTATACCCGTATGACCATATAGTCAAATGGTATAATAAATTTGCCATTACGTTTGTAACGCAGAGAAGGAGGGGGGGTAGATATAGACTCAAGTGTATGGATCGGATCAGAATCGAAAAAAAAATCGATTTAGCGATGTATGTCCGTCCGTCTGTCCGTCCGTCCGTCCGCACGATAACTCAAAAACTAAAGGAGCTAGGATCTTGAAATTTTCGCAAATTCGTTTTTTTGCAGTAGCCGTCATCGCTATTTAAATCCAGCCATTTTGGTCCATGGGTTCGGGTGGCTGCCATACAACTTCTTTTTTTATATGAGTATTTCTCTGTACCGATTACAGCTACGTGTCTGAAATTTTGGCAAAAGTAGTTTAGTTTTATGGCCAAAGTTTCTGCAAAATTTGGTTGGTCTACTGCAAAGGGTTCGAGTAGCTGCCATACAACTTCTTATTTTATATGAGCATTACTCCATACCTATTAAAGCTGGGTGTCTGAAATTTTGCCAAAAATAGTTTAGTTTAATGGCCAGAGTTACTGCAAAATTTGGTTGGTCTACTGCAAAGGGTTCGAGTAGCTGCCATACAACTCCTTCTTTTATATGAGCATTATATTTCACCTAATAAAGCTGGTATGTTTGAAATTTTGCCAAAAGTCATTAATGTTTGTAATAATAATGATATAATGTTTATATAACGGTCATACGGGTATCCCAGAGTTGACACAGTCTACTCTACTACACTCTTCCTCGTTTTAATTAAAAATACTTTTAAAAATTAAGATGTCTATTTACAAGCTGTTGCTTGTAATATAAAATAAATCTGTTGATTAATTAGGATTATCTTATAAATTTTATACATTTATTTAAAATGTTATATAGGTTTTTTAATTAAAATTGCGTAATATATGTGTAAGTTATCTTAACATATCACAAAGATAGTTGTAGAGTATAAAAGTTCCTACCTAACTTCGAAATTCAAATACTTAATTTAAAAGTTTTGTTAAATTATTACTATAACTCTGTAGAAATATTGTTAATTTTGATGAACTTATGTATCGATGTTAATCTTCAAATATTTATTAATAAGTGTCCCAGAATAATACGCGGAATATTGTGCCCATATACAACAATCAATGAAGAGCTTCGAATATTAACGGATAAGGAAACTATAATCGAACAAATTAAGTAAAAAGTGAAAATGGATAAGTCATGTACTCATAAAACAGTAAAAATGGATACTTAGTAAATCTACTTCAATACATAACACGAATAGTCTTATAAAGTGGAAACATTTCTATTCACAAGTTTAATCTGTTATGGGATTATGTAATTTAGGATTATAACTTTCAATTTTTAAAATTTGGAAAACTGATATATGAGAAATAGGAGTTCGGAACAATCAATCTCCTTACTATCTTACAGTTTGTTTTTGTCAGGCCAAATATTGTTGTCTTGTTATATTATAATAAGACAACAATCTCTGTTGTCTTAATTAAGAATAATATTTTACGTATTTTGGCCAAGTTTATACCATAACCATTAAAGATCTTTGGATATTAATTAGGAAACAATTATTACACCAAATCTCTTATAAATATTCAAAAACTGAAGACAAACTAATTGAACGCTGCAAAAAAATCGATAAGTCATATACCTACAATAGCTCTAACAAGCACAATATAATAAAAATCCTCTGAAATAATGAAACGTTTTTATAAATCGCCCCTCTAATTGTTAGAACACACAATCACTCTTATTTTTTTCCCAGTACCTATGATATAACCAGATATGTCAACTTATTCCTTCAAGATTTCAATTTAATCCTTGATATTATGTCCATGTTTTATCATTTCATCTATTATACTACACCAGCATATTGGGTGTTTATCCAATTATTCTGCCTAAGGGGGAGAAGTTTTTTTTAGTAAGTAAAAATTTTATAATATCAGGGGGTTTAGTTTCTTAAGTGCCTTTTTCAGGTTTTTTCCTCCCTTAGGCAAAAACAGAACTTGTTTTGGAATTGTTTTCGAGTAGACCTCTCAAGAAACAAGATTTACACCAAATCTCTAACAAATATTCAAAAATTATAAATTATTTCCAATAATTATATTAAAATAAAATTACAAATGTAAGCAAAAAACAATAAAAGATGGATTAAATGAAAGCCCTATGTTCCTAAGAAAAGTAATCAAAAAACCGCTAATATAATTTTATATCAGGTAGAGTTCAAAATTTAAAAAACTAAAGATTTCAATGCTATATTAGTTACCAAAATATATTGTCTGCTTTTAAATTTTAAACTCAACAAATTTTTCAATTTAACTTGTCTCCTTATGTAAAAGTGTAATTAAACAACCCCCTTATACATATAATATGTATTAAGAATGTCTATAATAAATATATGTATATATATATACAAATATATAATATATATATTATTAAATCTTAATTTGTAAAGTTTTGAAAATCCTAATTAAAATTATTCATATTTGAATACAGAAATACTAAGTCATCAATTTGTAACATCAAAATCTTCTGCCAATTCCACATTTTAATTGGAAAATAAAATAAAATACTGTATATATATATATATATATATATATATATATATATATTTGTATCTAAAAACAATTTAGATACATTTTTACATGCTTATATGCGTTAAAAATATTAGGAATCATATAGCTTTAGGCAAAAAATAAATTCTTTTAAAAATTGAACAATTTCTAAAATAAAACAAGAGATGAAAAATTGAAAATCAAGTAGAATTTTCCTTATAGAATTTTAAAAAATATTTTATGATATTTACAGTTATTTTTTATATGTAAAAAAGGAAAAATTAAAAAAATATATGGATATAGATAGATATTGCATCATCAGTCACGACATCAGTTTTTTTTTGTTTTTTCTCCATCACATTTTTCCATTTAAACATACATATATATATATGTATGTATATATACAACATAAGTGGCATAATTTTATGATAAACTTGATTCGATAATGATATCGAATAGATGTAAAATGAAGCTTTTTATTACCGTCCTCAAAAAATTTTGTAAAAGACAAAAAACAAAAAAAAAAACATAAGAATTGAGTTTTTCAGTCACGTTCATATATTTTAAATTGATATTTAATATTACAATATGGAAAGAGATATATACATATATATATATATATATATATATATATAAATGAACATCTAAATATTGCAGATATTATATTTTATATACAATACTTAATATTGGGATTCTTTTAATGTGACAAGGCTTGTTGTAAAATTTCAGTCCAATTTGGGATATGTATATATATATATATATATATATATATAATATTTTTATCATTTTCGAATCCCAAAAAAATACCAATTATAATTTTCAAAATATTTTGTGATTTTGGATTTCATAAATTCAAACTTTTGTATCTATGATATATAATTAAGTGTTTTTTGTGTATAGGAAATATTAAAATAATATTTTGAAGTTATTCGTATTAGTTCTTTCTGAAAATTCCTTCACACCCTCAAGTCCTTTCGAGTTTAAATATTTTTATATTATTAAGGATGAAATGTTTGTCTTAAATAAAAAAAAGGATTTTTTTTATATGAAAAACCCAATCCTGTAGAGGGGGTACTTTTTATTGTTTAATAAAACGTAAAATTGAAATTAATTTTGGAATAAATGGATAACAAGTGTCTTAAATTAATTCTTGTGTATAATTACTTATTACTTTGTTTAATTATGTAATTACTATTTTCTCAATTAAAGGTTCTTAATTTTTAATTATTTAACAATTTCCAAAGAGTCAATTTATTCGGTTTTTTTTTTTTTGAGTTTTTTTCTGTTCAGGAAAATTTTTATCTGTCCATTTGTTTTATGTTCCATGTATTCCAATATCCATTCGCTTTTCATTATTTTATTTGGATTTTAATTTGCTATAAGCGTTTGTCAACCTCATGTTTCTTACTTTTCTTACGTTTCTTACAATCCCAATTCTGCATTTAAAACTGTTTTTTATATCTTTCAACTCATCAATTTGGACCTTATTTTTTTTTGTAGATATCACAGTTTATAAATTAAAACTATAGATATTCATATTATACATATTAAATTTCATTAAATATCTAATCAATATAAAATAGTTTAACTCCTATACATATGCAATTTTTTTTAAATAATAAAATTCCTTAAAATTCGCTAGTGGCGTCACAGGAATAGTGGTAAGCGTGGTTTGTTGACCTAGAATGTGCGAGCTCGATTCTTACACAGTAAAAATGTAATTTATTTGAAAAATCCGCCTTGTAACCGAATATATACTTTTTTCACATCAATTGCGTTGGATTTCAACTCTAAAAAGTCTAAATTTTAATATTAAATTGATCTTTTATTCAAAATGCTGCCATATTTTGGGACCCGAAAGACCCATATTTAAGTCGCATTAAGTATATATTGTTATTAATAAAATACTTTCATATTAATAGTATTTGACATAATTTAACCTGAAACTTACTGAAGGTGTTGTACCCCTGTTTACATCAGTTAATAAGCTTTAATATCAATTTATCAGTCAATTTTCCCCAAATTTTGGTTGAAATTTTGAATAAATGGGTCGTAAAATTTTTATCAACTATATGTTTGAAAAATATATAATAAATTTAATGTATATATATGTTAATTATATAAAATTATATAAAAAAAAAAGTTAACCTTTAAATATTTTTTTAAAATTAGCAGTAAATTTATTTTAATCATTGTAGTTATATTTAGAAACTAAATATAAACTCCATCTCACGGTAGATCTCACAATTAAATTTTTTCGTTTTTTTTTTATTTAAGAATATTTGATGGAAAGCCTCGAAAGCCTCCCAAAATCACTGTACGGGAGTTCATCTGGATTGTGTTGAACTTTAACCAACTTAAACCACCCTCCTTTTTGGAGATACATCTAAAAATTAAAAACTTATTTTATTTTTTTAAAAATTAATTGACGAATATCTACCTTTATTTACATCGTCTTAACTTAATTAGAACAAGTTCCAGAAATTTATTTCGAAATTCTAACAAAACATATGCGAGGGGATTCAAGGCATAAAGTTCAATCTTATTTTATATTTCTAATATCAAATACCCATTAGTGATTATAAAACTTTTTTTCAACTCAATTATTTTAAACTCTTCCATACACTTTACACACACACACATTTTAATTTTACAGTTTCTCACTAAATCAACAACACTTTTCATATAATCACTGTTATATGATATCTGTTAAAAGAACTTTCGAAAAAATTTCTCTAATTTGTAAACAAAAAAGAAAAACTGAAATAAACAGTTATTTGATCCTACTTGCATAAAATGAAAATTTATTCAAGCAAAACAAAAAAAAAAAAGGGTATTTTGATGACAAATTATTAATTTTCAATAATAAAAAAAAAAACAAAAAAAAAAAACCAAAAGACAAAATAGCACAAAAAAAAAAACTTCTTTCAAAGATCTGCAATACCTGGACCTCTCATACATAAAAAGTAAAAAAAGAAAAAGTTTTTTTTAAGAATTTCACTTTATTTTTACATAGATACATATATACATATATAGATACTTCTTTTTTTCTTAGCGCAAAAAAAACACCTCCCACTGGGTGGACGGATTATTATCAATTTCTTTTACTTTCTTTTAACTTTCTTTTATTTTTTTGTAATCGGATTATGTTGTAAATACGGTGTCAATTGATAATAAAAAAAATGAAAATTGGAAAAATAATATTTTTAAATATATAAAAAAAAAAAAATTGATTTTTTTTTAATAATTGAAAGGTCGAAGGATAATAAGGACAAAGAATATAATGATGATGCAAAATTATAAAGTTTATAAAAAAAGAAATGAAAAAATGCGATAGTGGAAACAAAATTTTTAAATTATACAATTTTTATAATGAAAAAAAAAAAACTGATATTTGAATAGAAAAATTATTTTACATCTCAATTGACATAACAATATCAAATTATTTTAAAAATGGTATTAACAACTTTCATTAACGTTTATTATATATACCTTTTATACTTTAACAAAAGACTTTTAAACTTTAACAAAAGAAATTTTAATTTTAAGTGAAAACATTTTAATTTTAAATGAATATTTTTTAACTTTAAGTGAAGACATTTTTATTTTACATGAATATTTTTAATTTTAGTAATTTAAGTAATATATAATATATATTATTTCTATACATATATGTTAATAAAAAATAACATATATATTATATACTGTATATTATATTTACATATATATGTATACCTATAATATTTAATTTTAACTGAACACCTAACTTCAATATTTAATATATTTATTTATATCAAATATCTATAGTTAGTCTGTTACTTCCAAAATATAATGTCAATAGGGGCAGGCACAAAATTAGACCTTCGGGGTGTTGTTTCTCATTCAATAACATATCAAGGTCATATTTCTTATACAAGTTATGAGGTGTTACATCACTTTAAATTCCATATTCGAATACTTGAGAAATAACATCTCAAAAGTTTTTTTTTGCAGGAAGTCAAAGATTAAATTGAAAAGGAAATAACATCCCGGGGTTTTATTTTAGGGGCCTCCGGAAGAAGTCATTAATTATCAAATAAATACAATTCCCACTTATTTTTACAGAAATTCGGTAAATGTATAAAGGACAATTAGAACACAAGGTCACTAACATCCGTTTGCGAGAGTTCGCAGTGTTAGAATAATTTTTTTCTGAAACTCAATTTTTAGTGCCCTTTATGTAGGAAGTTCAATAATTGACACATAAAATGATGTGAAATAAACAAGATCTGTAAAGATACAATTTACAGGATTTTCAAAAAAGATTTTCTAAAAACGCGATTTTCTAAAAACGAGATTTTCTAAGAACGACATTATACAAAAGATACAATTTTATAAAGGTACAATTTTTATATCATATATAATGCTATATATAAATATATTTCTCAATGGTTAGCCCTACAATTGTATTTTTTATTTTTTAACTTGATTTTAATAGGAACTTTGTTTTATTTTATTTTATTTTTTTACTTTTTTTTTTTTTAATATTTCCTGAATGAAAAAATATAAATTTATAAATTATTATCGTCATTGAATTTTCAATTTGAATGATTTTTTTATTTCTAAAATAAAATTTACTGAATCTATAGAGTCTATACTATATTATAAATTTATTTGTATTCTATTGATGGAATAGGTAAAATTTATCAACTATAGGATATTTTTTTATAAAATATTTTAAATGATTTAATAATCGGTATAAAATAATTTGTTAAAAAAAAAAATGTAGTAAAAAATGGGTATAACTGTGACTACTAAACATTATAATGCATTATTAAAATATAAAATTGATGAAAACTGGACTAAAACTAATTATAGAAAAAATATTGAAATAATAATGACAAGTGTATTTTATTAAGTGAAACATATTTAGAAAAGTAATATGTTGTTGTTGTTTAGACCTTCCGGCCCGAATAAGTAATACAGATACTAAATGAATTTCTTTATTTTGTTTCACTATTTTTTAATTTAAACTTTCTTAATACATAAATATAGCTAATATATAAGAACTTCATATTTTAAGAAGGATCTTCGAAAACAACATTGAAGTGACAAGTTTTTAGGTGTAAGTGTATTTGAAGTGGAAAAAATTTGACCGTTATATGTTGGGCATTAAGGTGTATTAGGTATTAAGTTGTACTAAATATTAAAGGATTGAATCTTAAATCTTGGTATAGTAAATCCTATTTTTGGAAATACTCGTTTCTTAAAATCTAGTTTTAAGAACATTTCATTTTTAGAAAATTTGGTTTTTAGAAAATCTCGTTTTTAGAAAATCTCGTTTTTGAAAATCCTGTTTTAGGGAATCTCTTTATTTTATATTCTGGAAAGAACTCATAATTCTGTTATGTTATCCAACTTTAAAATCCTTAAAAACAAGATTTTTCAATAAAAAACCAGATTTTCCAATACGAGTTGTTGAGTTGTTAATATAAAAATGCTGGATTTTTTAAAAACAAAATTTCAAAAGAAAAAAAATTTACCAAACCGAGATTATGAAACGTTCTCTGTATTGAAGAGATTGAATAAAAAGGATTAAAATTTATAAATTCTAATGAAACTCAAGTTCTCGCAATCTCTTATTATATATACCTTAAGCACATTTTTTTAAAAATATATTTACATTCTCAGATCTATAATCTGCCTGAGGTCCTTTAAATCCTGTTGTATTCAGTTAGAATTGTATTCTATATCACGATATTCCCCATTTCCAGAACATATATGTGTAGGTTAGATTCTGAATTAGAAGAAATTTAAAAATTGGATTCAAAATAAGCCTGAAGTCCAATGCTCTATCCAACCCATTATAAATCTGTATAAGAATGTGGCCGGTCTTTTTGATTACATAGAGTCAAATAGTATAAAATACTATAAGTAATTACTGAATATTTACAACGAAATTCGAAGTTGACGATCTGGGATATTAATGTTGTATAATATTCAACTTCAGTGCCCTATTTCATAAAAATTGACAATTCGACAATTTACAGGCGAAAAGTTGTAAAACCTACAATTGTATTAAAATCCGGTGTAATTAAATGTTTTTCAAAATAAAATTGTCAGGCTATTGTGACAACTTTGTCAAATATTCGTCTGTCAATATTTATGAAATAGGCCATAGGTTTAATACATTCAATAGAAAATAAAAATTAAGTATAGAATAATATAGAGACTGCAGAGCCTGGAATATGCGGATGACATAATTCTACTAACTCAGCAGAAGAAATGCAGACCACCATCAATAAATTAGCAGAAAACTTAAAAATAAACATAAACCGATTTGGGTCCAAATTAGAAAAAAGAAGTGAAAGTGGATTGGTTACATTATAAGGCGGACAAGAACATCAGTAGCACGCCAAGCCCTAGATTGGAATCCACAGGGTAGGAGTAATGTGGGAAGACCAAGAAAAATCTGGAGGAGATCAGTACAGAGAGAATGTGATCTATCGGGAAAAACATGGTCCGAATTAAAAAGGTTAGCGCTAAACAGAGACAGTGGGAGAGGCTATGTGGAAGCCCTATGTTTCCTAAGGGAATAATAAGGAAAAAAAAAAAAATAGAATAATATATAGGTAAAAATATAACAGTTATATTTAAACTAATATTTTTTTATTCTATAAAATATGAAGTCATAATACGCAAAGGAAATGGACAATTTGCACTTTATTCTGAAAAAAAAACAATCTGGTAGAAAAATTATATCTTTTTTATTTTTTATTATTTTAAGGGTGTTTTTTTTTATTTTTTTTTTATTGAAGTTAAATATAAAAAAAAAAAAATATGTACAAATTATAACTTAAAAGAATAAAAAAAAAACACTAGATAGGATAAACGAATGATATAATAAAAGGAATAATTCAACTGAATAACAAGTTCTTTTATGAATTATTACCATCAATATCATTATGATTATTATTCTATACATCATCATCATCACCATTAAATAAAATAATATTAAAATAAAATAAAAGAATTATTGTATTGTAAATAATATTTGTTTTTTTTTTATTTTTACTTTTTTTATTTATTTCTAAACAGTTTAAAAAAAAACAACAACAGGATTTAAAGGATAATAAAAGGATTATTTAAATAAATTATTGAAAAAATGAAATAACTTATTATTACTAACTATAAAAGACATATTATATAATGTGATAATACTTATATTATATTAATTGTATCTTATTTGTATAATATTTTTTGAATATTTTTTTGTATCTAAATGTTGATTTAATAAATAATAACGTATATTTAGGTTTTTTTTTATTTAAAATTTAAATTAAAAAAGTTTCTTCTAATCCATATTTTTCTTTTTATATTTTAATTTTAGAGATTAATAATAAGAAACTTAATCCATTCTATTCATTAATTATAATGATAATGACATAAAATTTTAAATTAAATTTTAGCATTTTCCGAAATATATATATATATATATATATATTAAATATTTATTGCACATGGAGCCTTTTCAAATAATAGATTTTTTTAATCAAATTGGTATTTATTTCATTTAAAATTTTCCTGTATCTTGGAACCTGTAAGTCAGACATGATTGAAAAAATGTACTGACCAATTTTTTAATAGAGCCTAAATAAAGTAATAAAAGGTTCGACATTGAATTTAGTAATTCGACAAATATTAAGGTGCCATAATTTTTAGGATTTCTCTTAATTGTTTTAGTTGCAATTGTATAGAATTAAAAGGACTATATTTTTTTTAAATCATGTCACTCCGACTTTTGAGCCCAAGATAAAATTATTTTTGAATTAAAATGAACTAATTTATGACCAATTTGATTTAAAAAAGGACGGGCTTATTTGATTTACAAATTTAGACTCTTTTTATTTGAAACTTTAGATTAATTTTATATGCAAATCGGCGCATTTGATATGAACAAAATATATTTTAAATATTTCAGTTTTAGGTAGGTTTAGGGTAATCCTCTTTATGCACAAAACTCTAGGATGCATAAAAGAGAGTTGCTCCCTTTTTCGAGGTATATATATATAAATAAACTCTGTATGTACACATATTAAAAATATGCATAAAGTGAATTCCCCGAAGGCGTTATTGTGTCGGGCGCTACTTCACCTCACCTGTCTTGTTGATTCATCATACAATTCAAAGTGCAGGTCTTGGTCGCTGCAGGTCGCTGGACATTAATATGTTAGTTCCTAATAACCAATCTTTGCTTCATTAATCCTATTCCAGTATCTTTTTTAAATTCCTTAAATTTTGCTGAACCAAGTACAAAAAACTAAAAAAATATTCTAGCCCGAATGTTTTACTAAAAATAAATTAATTAAATAAAAAAAATTGTTTTAATAAATTACTATTTATTACAAATATAAATAATTATGTAAAAATAGAAAAATTTTATAAGTATATTCTATATCGAATCCAATTTACCTGAATATTATTACTTTAAAATATCCTTTAATTTTTTTTACACGAAAAATGAATAAAAATTATACAAGAATGCCTACTACACAATTTTCGCCTTAACCAAGGACACGAACCAAAGGATATATTTTAATCACGGCGAATTAAAAAAATATTATAAAAAATAAAAGAATTTTAAATCAAATAAATATATAGTTCAATTTTTTACCACAAGGTGATACTTCTTGTACCTCTTTGTATAATAATGCATATTTATATTGTATAAAAATTCATTTCAATATTAATTAAATATAATTTTATATTATTTATATTAGATAAAAAAATATTTCTTTTTAAACTAATTTAATTTAAGTACATACTCGTATAATTATACAAACTAAATTAGAAAATACTTTCACCAAGATTTATTTCTTAATTAAAGCGCCCATTTTAATTTTTTAAATATTTTACTGTAGATTTTATACTGTCCATCTTTTTTAAGTAGCTCTAAACTATTCGAGATATAGACGATCAAAACTTTTAACTTAGGTTTAACTCAGAGACAAAGAGTAGCCGTAGTAAAACATTTTTTTAGGAGCTCCATCAAGTTAACTACTTTAGTAGCTCCATGAAGTTAAAAAAAATAATCTGCCAAAAAATTATTGTTCTTTAAATAAATGATCTTCTCCAAATCCTCAACTTGATATTTTTTTATACAATAAAAGTAAAATACTAAATTTATCATAACGTTTGTGACGAAATAAAGGAAGGGGGTAGAAAGAGACTCAAGGGATCGGATCAGAATCAAAAATTAAATCGATTTAGCTGTGTGGCCGATCATCTACAAGATAACACAGAAATCAAAAGAACTAGGATTATGAAATTTTCACAAATTAGTTTTTATACAAGAGTAATCTTTGTATTGAAACCCAGGCTGATTTTTGAACGCGAGTAATTGTAATACAACTTCTTCGTTTATAAGAGCAATCTACTCAATAATTGAAAATTTCATTATTATAGACAGCTTGAACATGGACACCTCTTAATAGATTTCTCAAACTAAAGCTGGAAATTATATTTTTTATATGCCATAACTGTTATAAAGGATTTACCCAAAATTGTGAGAACTAATAATAATAAACTATTATTTAGTTCTTCAATATCTCATTGAAAAAATTCATCTTCTTTTAACGTACGTCGTTTACGAATTACTTTAAATTTACATGCCTAATAAAATGGCACAACACTGAAATAATAAAAATAATTACAAAAATTAAAAAATTGGGTATAAAATTTTTTTCCCTTCTTTAACCAATTACACATATTCGTTAATATATAAATATATATATATAATTATATATATTATCAAATAAACGTACATTAATTTTTAACATTATATATACATACGCATATATAAGAAACTCTAATTTAACATTTAAGCCATTTATAATTTCCGCAATATAAAAGAAGTGTTGTTTCTATTTCTCATGAGTGCTCATTTTATAGTCTTCTCATAATTTTTTCATCATAATTTATATGTATATATATATATATATAAAAAAAAAATTATGAATAGAAAAAGATAAAAATTAAAATAAAAAAATAATAATAACAACAACCTGCTGCTATTATATTACATAAAAAAAACCAACATAATAACAAATAAAAAGTTTCATAAATATAAAAAATCACAACCACATAAATGATTTTTATAAAGAAAGTAAAAAATGCATTTATATATTATGGAACCACCAAATGGTACCCACAAAATTATTTACTTCCTATAATAATAACAATTAAAAAGTGTAAAAATATAAAAAACACCCATTATAATTTTTTTTTTACCTATTCAATTGACTGCTGTACGAAACATATTACTCAGATATGCATTTTTCAATTAAATATACAAATATTTAAACAGTGGCCCCACTTTGACGTTTAGTAACGACGCATTTAGTTTCTATTCTATCTGACACTGTAAATTGTAATTAAAATATATTCAAAAGTGCGAGAATAAAAAACTTTTCAGTATCAAAGAAACCTTTCAATCTAGATTTAATTTATAATTTATTTAAAAGACTGTTTCAAAATGTTGGATTCTGGAAGATAATCGTTATAAGAGGTTGGAAGCATATAAGATAAAAAGAATTTCAAAGATGAAGTCCAGAATGAAATTGAAATAACCAACAAGTTATTGACTAATTCTTTTATCAAATTTTGAACTACATTTGACTTGGTCTGGATTACCATAATGCATAATCTTTGATCCCATTCTATATTAAGAGAACTTGATTTTGAGACTAATTCAAATCTTAAAATAAAAAAGTTATTTTCGAAACTACTTACTGGCTATAGTTTCCCATATTATTTAACTTTCGATTCCTGAATTTAAATATTTAAATTTAATTTATTATTGTACATATATAGGGTTTTGGGGACTTTTAAGCATTTGTAGAACGTAGGATCGGTAGGATATTCAGGTACAGGTAGGATCTATTGGTAAGTATCTATTCAAAGTAAAATCTTTAATAGAAAGTACATTCGGGCTTTTGTGGCGATTTGATAAAAATCTTCGAGTTAAAAGTAACCAAGATTGACTCCACTCCTCTTATTGACTCTTTAGAAAATTAATTGTTCAATCCTTATAAATTCAATAAGCCCCAGAGACTACTTGGTTTTGTATCCAACTTTAATATATGCTTACTAATATAGAATCTCGCATATACAAATATGTAAATAAGTACCCGGGGGACTTTTCACTGTAGGACTTTGATGATATTTTTTCATGTCTTATAAAACTTCAAAATTAATTAAATTTTAGAAATAATCCGTATAAAGCTATTGTGATATAAATTATAAATAAAATTTTTTTTTATTTAATATGATTTGAGACCCCTCGCTGTCCTAATCACTAGTTGAGTTAAGTAATAATCTTATGTAATAGATTTGAATACTTTCAAAAAGTGATCAATATTAATAATATAGTAATTGGCTTAGAATATATGGCTGCATGAAAAAGACCCCAAAACTAAAATTTAAAAAAGGTCCCAATTTATATGAAACTAGGGAAAATGGAGATTTTTTTCCTTTAAATTAGGGACTTTTTAAAAATTGTATTTTGGGGATTTTTTGCATATGAAAAAATTCCAAAATGTGTTTTTCTAGAGTATATGACAGTTATATTCATTTTGTAGCAAAGTTTAGTTTACGTTATAATATTTATTAGGAGTTTTAAAGTAGTAAAATGCAGGTATCGCTTTTTCCAGAAAATATAAAACAATTATGGTTTTTTCTATCTGACCAATGACGTAATGGTAAAGACGCCGCCTTTCATGTGGAAGGTCTCGGGTTCAAACCCCGGTCAGATCATATCCAATAAAAAAATATCATAAAATTGTTTAATTATATCGTAATATAAAATAATATTTAATAAAAATATGTAAATAATTCTTGTGTAAGATTATAGATGGCGCACAAAGTTAACATTTGTGCATTTATATTTCATAACCTTATACAATAGCTACAGCCGAGTAATTAACGGCTTAGTGAATATTATGATTAAGGAAACTGAAGCCTAGTTTAAAATAAAAACTTTGTGAATGCCCTATACCCCTTCAAGGAGTGAAAAAGGAATACAAAAAAAAAAAAAAATGATTTTTTCTACCCCTGTCGAAGGATTTAATAAAACAACTGCTGCCGCCTTCAAATCCCCGCTAAACGAAGTATTCGATTCCTGATATTGTAACCCACCCAATTCCAACCCAATTTCAATTAAGAAATTATTGGAACTCTCATTTTGTATCCAACTCTTAAAATCCCTACTAACTTTTTTTCATAACTAATAAGTCAGTAACAAAGAATTTAATGTAATTAGTGCTGCCGCCACCAAACCCCCGCTACATGAATTAATTGATTCCTGATATTGCCAGCCAACCCCTTCCAACTCAACCAACTCAGCCGTTTTTAACGGTTAATAAATAATATTTCAGCAACAGAGCATTTAATTTTGTGACTTTTTCCTTTGGGACTTTTATTACAAGTGTATTTTGAAAATTTTTTTCATACGAAAAAAGTGCCAAAACTTTGGGGCTTTTTTCCTTTTTAAGAAATTCAATTTTATTGCGATAACAATTTCTACTTATCAAAAAATATTCCACGTATAACTTATAGGTTTTCTGTATATACTGCAATTTTATATATTACTTATTATATGTAATATTATATGCAATTTTCTAATAATCTACATATATAACAAAAACATTTCCTCCAAAAGAGAAGACAACAATAATATATTTTGGTGGCGGTTGGTTGCACTTTAAAATATAAAAATGTTTTATTATTATTATTATTACTCAATTATTTTTCTTATTTCTTAATTTTTTACATTAAATATACTTAATATATATATATGAAAAAAACACATTTTCAAGGATATTTTTATCCTTTATATTTGTACTACTTTTTTTTTTTTTTAATAACACCATGTACATACATACATACACAATTATAATGAAAAAAAAAAAACAAAAAATTTTCTTATAATTGAAGCATCCGCAAAACAAAGCACATCAAATCATAACATTAAATATAACCAACTTTACATTTATTACAACCTATAAAATAAAAAATGTAAAAAAAAAAAAAACAATAAAAACAAATAAAAAAAAAAAAATTAAAATTAATTGCATAATCCTTTAGTACCTGAATGGTTTTCTCATCATCAACCACCTTGCATTACAACCAAATGGGATTGGGTTGGAAAAATTCAAAGGACATGTTTCGCGTTTTTTTTTTTTTTAAATGTTTCCATATTTCAAAAAAAAAAAAAAACCAACAACAACAAAATTTTTATTATTTTTTTTTGAGTTTTTCAATTTTGAATATTATGACACAATATATATAAGTGAAAGAAATGAAATATTTTACCGTTATTTTTTTGTTTTTATGAGAAAAAAAATGAAGGGCTAAAAGTGTTAAAATAAAAAAAATTGTATAAAAAAAAATTCATTTTTTAATTACATATTTTATCATATTGTGAGTTTTTTATATTTTTCAATATTAAATTTTATTGTAAAGTCCTGTTATATGTTTGTTACAGTTGTTTTTGTGTGTTATCCTTTTACTTCAAAATAAAAGAACTGTTACCACTTTTTTTTTTTGTTTGTTTGAAAGTTCAGAAAATTTTTTATATAAACTTTTTTTACTTTTATTTTTACTTTTGATGTAATTTAAAAGTTTTTTTGTTTTTTATTATTTTTTATTTTGTCTGTTTTTTAATAAAAAGCCAAGCAATTCAAAGATAAAAAAAAAGAAATTGAGAAAAGAAAAAAACACGAATATGTCCTGTAAATTGAATTTTGTAAAACAATTTTATGATTTATTTGTTTATTTATTATTTTAAGTTTCTTGTTTTTTTTTTTTAATGAATTTTAATAGCTTAAATTAACTTTCATTTCGTTTGTCCAGACGACTTAACGCTACATATACTCTTTTCACATGAATTTGGTCCTTTTTTCAAAATGAGTTTTGTCAATTTCCGCGTTTTTTTCCAAAGTAAATTGATCGTAAATTTTCAAATGAATTTGGTATTTTTTCAAATCGTTTTGATCCTTTTTTTTTAATGAATTCCCTCATCTTGGGACTCTGAGATCCAACTGACGTGATATGAAGACCTAGTCATCAATTCTGTAATGAAAACAAAAAAAAATTAAATTAAATTAAAGTAAGTCCCAAAATATTGCAATTTAATTTTCGGACCTAATTTTTAGAACAGGATTAAAGTGTTTGCTGTTTTAGGTAAGTTTTACCACTATAAGATCGGTGAGTACCTTTTCCTAAATATTTTGTATATACCCAAATACTGGACCGAAGAAACGTGGCTGATTCGAAAAAAAATCGAATTAATTTGAAAATTTTGATCTGTTTGTATTTGAAAAAAGATCAAATCAATTTGAAAATAGACCATTTATATTTGAAAAAGGACTAAGTTCATGTGAAAAGTGTATATTTTGTCTGAGAAAATTGTATATGTTCGATCAATGAATTTTTATACAGGACAAAGGATACTTAATTAAACTATGAATTATATCAGCTTATATTCTCGGACGTTATCTTATTTTTAAAAAATTTAAATTAACATTTTTTAAACTTGAAGAAGTCCGTTCACAATTATCAATTTAAAAGTAGATTTTTAAAGTGTAACTTATCAAATTGAAAATTAGAAGGGTTAGAGAGAGATCAATGCATTGCGTAAATTTTTTGATTTTAATATAAAATGTTAGCATAAAAACGATTAAAGGAGTATGCATTTCAACAATGGGTCGGATGTGAAATTTTGAATGAACAGTTGGAGTCTGTTTTGTAGTTTCAAACATTATGAGTATTTTGACATCCTAGTATTATTTAGTAACACTTATATTAATTAAATGGTTGTAAATTATTTAAAACTTTTAATTAAACTAACTTTCTAATCACTTAATTACCCACTAATACCTGTAAATGATAACAAAATTAGTTATTACAGTTAACTGTATAAAGTATATAACTTATAGCTTAATGTTTCATAAAATGTTAGATATGATAACTGATTATTTTTAATTATTGTATTTGACATACCTTTTGCTCGTACCATGAGTATAGTTAAAAATTTTAAATTGTAACTAAAAACGACAAAGATTGACAATGTCAAATCTTGGCTCGGCACGATTATAATATAAACTTTAAAAGATTTGGGCCCTATCACTAATCAAATAATAATTTTTTTGAAAAGTGAGGGTTTTTTTAAAAAAATATAAGTTAGGCACTTCTGGCACTAAATCAATTAAATTTTGTGAAGACTTTGGCCATTAGACCTTAATAATTTTCGGAAAATTTGATATTCTCAAGTTCTTTATATTTCCTTATATTAAAAACAGTATTGATTGACAACTACTTGAAACGGTTAAGTCCAGGAATTAAAAAAAATTTGGCAACAAAACTGAACTATTATGGAAAAAATTCCAGACGTCCAACTTTATTAAATATAAAGTAATGCTCATATTAAAAAAGAAATTATATTGCAGCTGCTTGAACAAGTTGACCAAACTTGCTGAATTTTAATTGTAAATTGTATGAATACATTTTTATAAAATTTCTATTTCCTAACTTTTTTAATCTTTTACCATACATTTGATAGGACAAACTCAGTGTACTCTTAGAGCTAAGTTCTATTAACCGAGATCATAAACGGAAATTCTTCTCCATCAATTGATTTAATTTTTTTCTTCAAGTGATAAGTTGTTCTTCGTCATATTTTTCTTATATGTTATCCAGCAATCTAAAGGCATAGTTTTGTTTTGTCCTTTTTATATTTTTCTTCTTTAGTATTAAAATTTAAAAAAAAGGAAACCATTTACAATTTTTTTTTAAATTCCAGTATGTACTTAATTTACATACCATTTTTTTTTATTATGTATTATATATATATTTATTTTGTAAAGCATTTTAATAACTTATATATGACGTATAAGTTTAAGTAAAAAGACTAACTCATGTGTGAAGTTTAATTTTAATTAAAAAAAAAAAAAAATTCTTTTAATAAATAATTGCTACAAAAAAAAAAAAAAAACCGTTATGTTTTTCCAACTATACAAAAATACTTCTAGAAAAACTATGAGACTTATTTCTTGTCTGGTCCTTCGCTTTTAATTTTTTCATTTTACAAAATATCTTGGAATATACAAAATGAAAAAAAACATATCCTTGTTTAATCCTTGAATTTTTAAATATTTCCCGTTAATGTCAGTTTTTTTTTTTTTTTGATATATTTATATATGTTAATATATATAAGTTGTACATATAAAATATAAATATATATATTCTTATGTTTTGTATATGTTTCGCTTTTTCTGTTGTCTTTGTATATAATGTATACAAAATATCCTGAATGGATATAATAATCTTCCAATTTATTTAAATTGGAAAAACGATTTCATTTAACAGTTTGTTATTTAAAATTTTTGTTTTTTTTAGTTTTTATTTTTCTTGTTCTGTTTTTTTTTCATAATTTTTTTTATTTGTACTATTAAAAAAAAAAAAAGTACAAATTGGAGCTTTTCCGAAAAACTTAAGTGTATATGACGGGGCTGTTCATTAAATAAGAGAAAATCAAATAAGGAAAGAAAAAATTAAAAAATTAAAAAAGAAAAATTAAAAAATAAACAAATTATAATAATAATTTTTAATTGTGTAATTTTCTTTCCAAAGAAAAAAAAATTCAAAAAAAAATAAAAAAAAATGGATAATTTAATTTAATAACTTAAAGAGTGAATAATTTTTTTATTATGTATTAATGTAGTTGGTTATTAATAATTTTTTTTAGAGTTTCGATACCTGTTCGAAATATACTTAATCCTTGTAAATTAAGTATAGGATAATGTAATATTGTAACTAACACCATCCAGCTATTAAGTTAGTTATAGAAGTAATGATTTTCATACAATGTTGTTGTTGAATTTTCATACAGTATAGTTGTAATAAATTTTCAACAAAATGTGGTCCTGGTAGAACACAAATAACACGTCTTGTTTTTAAGGGCTTAGCTAGCCAGTATGGGAAGGATCTTTAGATTTACCAGTTCCATAATAACACATTAAAGAAAGCTCCGCGTGCTATTTGTTACACATAAAAACCAGACGTATTATTTGAGTTATCTACCACGACTACATGTTGTTGAAAATTCATTAGAGTAAAGAAAAATGCCACCCAAATTCAACAACAACATTGTTCAAAAATCATTCTATAGATTTAATAATATTTTTTAATTAATAAGTAATATTATATTTTATATTTATAAAATAGTATAACATATTATAAATAACAGGGGAACTTGTTAAAAAAAAAACTTCTTTAAACCTGTACACCCTTTGATAATATTAATTTCCCGGGGAATATATAAAAATAATACATATATATTTGTAGCATACTTTTAGGCTGATATTATAAATTTTTATTAACAACCAAAAAACAATAAACAAATGACTTTTTTTGATAAGATTTTGTTGCACCAAAATAAAATTTGTGAACAAACCAATGAAATTTGGTTAGTAAAAAAACTCACTTATCAAAACATTATTTAATTAGTGATAAATATGGGTGGTAAAAAAGGTCCATGGCTTATATATCGCTTTTCTGCAAGTTTTATAAGGAGATTTAATGGATTAACTGCACTTTGCATATTTAAAACTTTATATTTATAATATTATGGTCAAAAATTGTAAAAATTATAATTCATATCTTAAAAGTTTAACAGGAATGTGTAAATAAGTTGCTATAAGTTTAAAATTTATTAAATTTTAGACAAGTCCTTTTATCCTTTGATTTCTATAGTTTTATTATATCACCTTTTTTTATATAAAGTTTTTATATTAAACTCGACTTTTTTGTAAATTGAAACAAATTTTTTAAATTAATTAAATATATGTTTATTAAATAAGTTTCTTAAAATTTATTTCAAATTTCTTAACTAAACTTAAATCCTATTGAATTAAAATAATTTTATTTCATTAAAACCATATTTGAATCTACAATAAAAGCTCAATTAATTTTGAATTTATTGTAAAGGACACTCACTTGTCAAAAAAATTATTATGTAATTGATTATTTATTTAGTTATCAGTGATTGGTGTAATAGGGACGACCTGATGTTAGTAAATCAGTAAATAATTCAAAATATTAGTTTATGTTAGTGAAATATGAAAAATATATATGTATTATAAATTTTATTATTAGGAGGATCCTTGTATGAACTCGTCATTTCAAATTTTTAATTATATCTAATGTGTTCGTGTTATTAAAATAACTCTCTTATATGACTCTAACTCTCTCAGTGATAAAGTGTAGGCTTTTCAAAGTCTCGGGTTCAAATCCTGGTCGGATCATATCTATAATAACAAAATATAGTGTATATTAAAATAATTGAATACGAATGTCAAATGTCAAATAGGCAAAGGATTAATTGTATGAGGTAATATTTACTATTGTCTGGTACTATAAATAAATAAATAACTCTGTTTGATAACTGTTGATATTTCATAAATTTTTAATAGTATCAGTTTCCAGAAAAACAAATTTTCTCAAAACTTATCTGTCTCCAAAATTTGAACTGAGGTGTAACTCGAAATAAAAACGATCTTCCTTTTGTGCATTTGTGCATCTATCCTAGTATTTAATTCCTAATCAATAGCTCTTAAAAACTGTACAACAGATAACTGACTTTACAATAAAAACTGACCATCTTTAAAAACAAGTTTTTTATAAAAGTTTTTGCAACTGTAAAAAATGTTTGGCTTTGAATATAGTGAATTATGAAATTAAGGGTTTCCTCCCTTTTCCAACAAAGATTTTCTTAAATTTCTTTTTTATTATTAAATATTAAACTTTCCTTTGGCATATTTAACAAAAAAATGTCGTTTTTGTAGATGGTCACTTTTTGCTGTAAAGCGACGATATATTAATCGGCTTATTCGGTTACAAAATTTATAGCCGCAGCTCAATTATTTGCTTATTAATATCAATAATAATTTGAGTGAGAAAATTACTCGAATTTTGAGTGCTTTGCGACACTAGAATTATCACAAATCTTTAAGAGCTTTTCTTACCAATTATTTTAACAGCCACACCGAATCTCTCTTTTTTTTTTATTTAATTTTACAAAAGAAAATAAAATCAAAAGAAAAAAAAACCAAAGTTTTTTTTTAATATATAATTACAATATTTTTTTTTAATGTGAAATGAAATAATTCGAAAATGAAAAAATGAATCCTTATAATATATATATACCCATATTATTTTTATTCATAATTATGTCTAAATAACTGTTTTTTTGCATAATTTTCTCCTTTTACAGTTTTTTTTTCTGTCCATATGAAAGAAAAACACCAGAGTTGTATGAAATCAAAATAATTGCAAAAATAGGTCGTATTTTTTAATTTTAATATTTTATATATGTATTATGTATATATATATGTAAAAGATTTTCATATTGCAAAAGAAAAAATAATTAAAAATTATGCAACCAAATTTAAAAAAAAGGAAAAAATTTTGCAACAAAATATACAAGTTTTGATTAAACACTTTTATAACAGCATCAATCATCCTCAAAATTAGCAGAATTAATTTACTCAATTTTTATTTATTTCACTCACACTCTCTCTCTCTTTAATATTTGTTGTTGTTGTTTTAATAAAAAAAATGTCAAATGTTTATAAATATAAAAAAATATTATTGAAAATTCGCTAAAAAAAATCGCTTTTATTACAAATAGAAATTCTCAAGAAAATTACCACAATATTCTGCTTTTATTTTGCTAGTTCCATTGTTCTGAGGGATTTAAAGAACAAATTATTGATTTTTTTAAGGCTCATTTGTCTATGCTCAACCAAGAAGAAAATTCATTGTAAGAAAATTCTATATTTATATAATATATGTATATAGTATTAATTGTGTATCGCGTTGTTATTTTGTTTTGATTAAATAATTATTCAATGTTATAAACAATGATTTTTTTTTTTTTTTTTAATAAATTTAAGAGGTTTTTATATTAAGATTTTTTTTCAATATATTTGTTGCGATTTTGTTTTTTTTTTTTATTTTTTTGCTTTGTTTTACACACCACATTTTCTTTATTAAAATACAAAAAAAAAATAGAAGGTTCTATTCTAAACATATTTTGTTTACGGAAAAACAAATAAATTCCGCCCAATTGTATCTTGAGATTAAAATAATAAAAAAAAATATCTTTAAGGGACAGTTATTTATTCGAGAATAAATTGTTTAAATTGTCAAATTCTAGAATTTATTTTAGAAATTGTAGTTATGTAGAAGGAGGTTATAATTTGATTTAAGGGAAGTAGTGTAACACCAACTTAATGAAATATTTTACAAACCGCAATGGGTAGGAAATCAATTTTAAGTTATTTTAAAAAATGCAGCTCAGGAAATATTGTATTTTATATAAATTTTATATTGGAAACTCTTAAATCGGTTTTTCTGAATTGATTTTCTAGTTAAACTATTCTATTGATCTGTTAAGATCAAATTTTCATTTTTTAAAGATCATTTTTTGTTTTTTTTTTTTTGAAGGGAAGTGGAAAATTTGGAAAATTCTAATATGATTTACTAAATAATGTCTTAGCAATAGTATTTTCTAATTAAAGTTAAGTAAAATTTTAAAAGGTGAAATATTTAAGAAAATCTGACCGATAGCTCAGTGGTAAAGTGATGGCTTTTCAATCGAAAAGTCTCGGGGTCTAATCCTGGTCGGATCATATACAATAAATCAATATAGTGTATATTAAAATAATTTAATAAGAAGTTCAAATGTCAAATAAGCAAAGGATTAATATTATCAGGCAATATTTACTATTGTCTGTAAAACATATGTACTACAACTTGTACTTGTATTATTTATAATTTTTTAATATTTCTTAAATAACCCTTTTAAAAATAAAATTTTCTGGACCATTATGTAAATAGCCTAAATATTGTTAAAAATTCAAATATTCAAAATTCTATTTAAAAGTTCCATATTAAAGTTCCAAAAGTAAATAATCCTTTTAAAAAAAAAAATTTCTGGACCATTATGTAAATACCCTAAATATTGTTAAAAAATTCAAATATTGAAAATTCTATTTAATAGTTCTATAATATAGTTCCAATAGTTCGATCCAATCGAGGGGTCTTGGGTTGAAACCCTGGCATGATATGGTTAAAAAATTCAAATATTGAAAATTCTATTTAAAAGTTCCAAAAGTTCGGTCCAATCGAAGGGTCTCGAATTCATGTGCAATAGAAAAAAAAGTGTATATCATAATAGTTTAGTGTAAGAAGTCCAAGCACCAAATTGGCAAAGGGCTATTATCCTGGTACTACTAATAAATAAATAAACTTTGTTCATCTAAACCTGCCTTTCTTGAAGTACACTTTCTCATAAATTCGATTTAATTTTTGTAACTGACAGACAATTAAGTTATTATGTAAAATTAGCATATTTTTTTTCAAAATTACTAAAATTTGATTCAATGTCTTTCTCTTTAGCTTTTTATACTTTGATGAAAGAAAGGCAATTTGAATAATTAGAAATTGTAACAAAATAATGATAATTTATTAGAAGAAAAGTTAATGTTGCGATTACAAAATTTTTTTATTGTACAACAAATTCTTTCTCTTGTATGAACAGCTTTTTGTATTTTAACGGAATTCAGTGGAGATTTTCATACATAAATTTTTTTATTTTAAAATTTTATGAAAATTTATATTCAAAAAATGTTTTTATTTTGATTTCAATAAAGAATATTGTTTAAATAATTCTGAAATAAATATTAATTGTGTAATATACCTTTTATAAGTCCCAGAAGTTTTAAATTAGCTATGGATATGCTTCAATTATTAAAAACAATTATTTATTCTATATAATGTTAATATTAAATATTGGAAATTTTTATTTCTTAATTTTCCAAAGAATACACCTGATCTCTAAAGAATTCACCTGATTTGAACAATAAGTTACACATGTAACCCTTTTTCTGATATTAAGATATTCTATTTCAAAAGAAAATTTATATTTAAGCTAATTTTCATAAGAAAATTGATATGAAAAATCTCGTGAAAATCGATATTTGTATAATTTTCTATTTTATTCGAAAATACATAAGATTAAAGAAATTATATATATATATTTTTATAATTAATATTTCAATTTTTGTTTTTTAATTCCTCCGTATTATGAAGATTCGGAAACTAATCAAGTAATTAGGTAACGGATGAGTTGTAAGATTGTTAGAGTACCGATCTTTTCATCAAGAGGCCTGTTTTGAATCCTAGTAAGAGTGAAAAGATTTTGCTCCTGTTTGAGTTCAACTCAATTAAAATCCGCCATTGGGTTCATAAATGTCATAATCTAAAAAATATATGTCTTTATATTATAACACTTACAAAAAAAAAAACCAATAATTTCATTAAATGATATAACTCGCAGATATTGAAATACGTTATAATTCAAATGTATCTGCGTATTTTCTGTAAATTAAAAGTGTATTTATTGAAAATCTATGACGTTTTTACAGGTCATAAGGCCCATGTTTAAATTGTAAGTAGAAATCATTAAGATTAATTCTAATAATAAGAATATAATCTGTCCCTACTGTTTAAATGGGTACCTAAGGTATACAGGCTTATTAGTCTGACAGTTGAATAGTTAGAAATTCCAAAAAATAATTTAACACCTTTAACTTAGCCAATCCTTGAATAAAGCAATGTTTTGCTTTAGAAAAAAAATTAAAATTATCATGCCATTTTTTGTGAATTATAAATTGTAGTTCTACATTCGCCTTAGAAAAATCTGTTCGTTTTAAAACTTGTGTTTATTCCAAATTTATAAATTTTTAATAATTCCGGTTTTTGAGTATATTACCACCTACCACAATTCATATTTGCAAGCTTTCAATTAACCTAAAATTCAGACATGGGGATCTCACTTATCAAAATATTTTTAAATCAAATTTAATAGATACAAAGACTTATTAAAACTTTTCATCATATCTAAATATTTCTATAAAATAAAATCTGAAAATTAAAGAGGGCAGTCATACCCTAATATTAGTCAATTAAATTAATTATTGAACCTCAGTTTGGTTTTTGAAAACTTCTGGAAAAAAGGAAAGATGATCTTTAATAGGTGAAAGGACAAAACTACCCTATTGACTTACGACCCAAAAAATAAACCAAAAGTCCAAGAGAAATTATGACTCCGATGAGTGAATTAAAAGTATCCAAAAAAATGAGACATAACTTCCCCTTATGTTATTTTAAACATGTGATCATATTTTTAACTGAAGAGGCGAGAGGCGAGTAGATTTGTTCGAAATACGAGTTTTGCATTATGGGGCAATTCCCGATTTTCAGTATAAACTAAATCTAAATTAATTTATTTTTAGTTAATACATATATACAATAAATTTTGGAAATAATTAATTGCTTCAATACTGAATATAGTCTTTAAATATTTTCCCTTATTTTAAAAATTTCAGTTTAAAAACTCCGGCACTTTTGTCCTTTGTCCTCCTTAATTCTGCTTCTAAAAATTCCAAAAAATTGGCAATGAAATGTGGGTAATTAAATTGAACCAAATTTTTTGTTCTTTGAGTTTGAGAGAAATAGGCGCAGAAGTTATAAAAATTTTGGACGCCAAATGATTTTTGAGTTTTTTCAGCGATTTTGGATACGATTTTTTATATTACAGTTTTATTTCATAGAATGTAAAATTTCCCAAAAATTAAAAAATTAATGTATAATAAAATGAAAAATAACTAAAATTTTTAAATTTATTTATAATTCTTAATTTTTAATCACTTTGTTGTTTTGAGGTGATTTTTAACAAAACCCGTTGCACAATCATTTTCTAATTTTAATTATATGATTTTACAGTTATATAACGTTTCTTTTATGTTTTAAAACTGTAGAATTTCATTCAAAAATATCATAAGAAAATTTCAAAAAAAAAAATATTAATTCATTTCATCTCATCTTGGAAATTCATCAGTTTAAACTCAGTTGCAGATATAACTGTTATTTTTTTCACTTAAACACTTGGTTTTTTGTACAATTCTCTTAACTTTAATGAAACATAAACTTAAAACAAAGCAAACTTGTTAAATATAGAAAAAAAAAAGATTTTAATAAATATATATATACAATAAATACTTAATATACATTATGAAAAGAAATAAAATAAAAAACGAAATAATTATATATTTTAAAAGAAAAATTCAGTTAAAATTAAAATTAAAAAAAAAAACCATAAAGTAAAATAAAAAGAAAAAAATTTATTATCATTCAAGTGCAAACATTTTTATATTTTTTTTTTTTTTTCAAAAGGCTGTTGGTAAAAAAACACAAAAAGCATCTTTAAAATGCATTTCAACTTCATTTTGCAAATATATATATATCTGGTTCTATATATATATATATATATAGATACTCTCGAAGGATCTATATTATACGAAATATATATGAAGAAATTGATGCTATATTACTATATATACTATATATATATATTGATGATCTCCTGTTACTCCCTTGTGTTGTGTACTTACATATTTCCTTGCTCCCTTTTTTATTATTTTATTGTATTTGTTGTTGTTATTGTTGTTGTTGTTGCTGTTGTCGTTGTGAAGGAGCGAGTACTATAAAATTAAAATTATGTCCTACTATAAATATAAGAAAAACAAATATATATATAAAAAAAAAAGAAGCCTCTCCTTCCAACACCACCAAACCAAAAAAAGCGACCAAGCATTAAATTAAAAAATTCAATTTAAGAATAAAATTGAATTAAAAAAAAAAACTTAAACACAAAAAGATTCAGAATATAAAGAAATATTATATAAGTATATCCATTTTTAACTTTATATACATTCAAATTATGGTACAGGGTTATAACTTCCAGGGTCATAATTCCCTCATGGACTTATGAATCATTTAGTGGGACATAATTTCATAAGGGACTTAACACTCAAAGGCAATGAGCCATAATTCCGTAGGAGACCCTGAATTTTTTTTTGACTTATGACTCATTTAGTGGGACATAAGTTCCTAAAGGACTTAACAATCATAGCAATTGACTCACTAGGGGACTTATGACGCTGAGATTTTTGACTTTGAGTTGTGAGTCATAACTAACTAGTACATAGTTCTCAGCTTAGGGGTTATTAGTAACATTTAAACAAATATTAATTTTAGTTATATAACATCAGGGACGGATTATCGAATATATACAGACTTTCTTGAACTATAATATTAAAAATAATTCCACCCCTTTTTTGGTTGGATTCCAAATTAGAAAAACAATAAGAATTTTACATATAAACTAAATTTTGAAAGGCTATTTTGAAAAAAAACTGGCAATCCTAATTTTGTACCAAAGTCTCGCACATACATTAACACCCTGGAAAAAGGGTCAACCTTGATTTTTTAACTCCACTTAAATATGTGTCCAAATATAGAATTTCGTATGGAGCAAATACATAAATACATATTCTTTTATATCGAAAAATATATTAGTATATATTTATAAAAGCTCAATCACATAATTTTAGTTATATGATGTTACAACTCAAAAATTAGTAAAGGGAACTTAAACTCATTCAATTAATCATAACTTCCAAAAGGAATTTATAACCCATTTGTCAAGGGACTTTTGTTCAATGTAAATATTTTAAAGTGAGTCAAAAGTCCTTTAAGAACTTATATCCCTCTAAATGAACCAATTTCCCCAATTTCCTAAGGGACTTATGATCCTGGGAGTTATGACCTTGCACCGCAAATTATATAATACATATCCGATGAATACAATTTCCGAGTTCCTTATACAAAAACTCTGATTGAAAATCAAAATGCTAAAAAACAAGATTATACTGTTCTTTTTCTTCTATTATAGTCCAAGAACCATATAATATAGCCCCCATAAGAGTTAAAAACAATTTCGATACATTTCTTCGAAAAACAAATATATATTGCAATCACTTATCCTATATATGTGTATTCTTCTAATAAGAATTGCATACACGTTTTACATCTCATCATTTTACATAAACATACAGTTTTCTGAACTCTAGAGTGTTAAATGCAAAAAAATTGTCAACAAAACAATTTGAAAAAAAAAATATGGCCACAACATGATGGTTCTTCTATAATATATCTTATAGATACATATATCTTTATTTTTATTTAAAACAATATAATATATAAGATATTAACAAATTCGAAAAAAAAAACAACGAATTGAATTATTAACATTTAAAATATAATAATTTATTTATTATAATATATTGAAATATTTTTAATAGAAATTATAAATTAAAAAAAAAAAAATTGGAAATAAGTAAAGATATAAGAACTATCTACAAAATTTTAAACAAATAGTCTTTTGATATTAAGCCAAGAATAATTTTATTTTTTGTATTCAACATTGGAATCAAACGGTATGCAACGATTTTTGATAGTTACATTTAATTCAAATTTTTGTATATATACATATATATAGTTGATGATTAATTCTTTGTTTTTCAAATTATTGTGATTTTATATGGTAGTATTAGTAGTAACCAATTAAATTTTCCAGACATTTTCTTATATAATTGTTACTTAGACAGTAATAGTTTTTTTTTTAAGCTTATTTTTTGTTTATATTTTGCATTTTTTTATATTGTTATAGTAATAATTTTTAAAAATATATAACTATTAATTATTGATTAAGCCATTAATTTGAACCTAATGGCGAGTGGTAGCTGAGTCGAGTCGAAAACCAAAAAAGTTTTTTCAATTTCACTGGGTTTCGAACACGGGCTTTCCACATGAAAGGTCGGCATTCTAACCACTGTGCCACCCAGCTGTTACAGCAAAAATGCATTGTGATTAATTAGATATTTAGAAAATACTTCTCCAAATCTTCTATTGTGAGATAATGAAATTTTTCCATTCAGTAATGCTTCATTGATATAATTTGTGAGTATCTAGTTCTTACAGATGCTACTTCTTCTGATGCTAATTTTCTGATGTTTCATTGATGTAATTTTAAAGTGATTTTGTTCTTACAGATGCTTCTTCATCTTCTGCTTCTTCTGATGCCTATCTACTGTTCAATGTCGGCGTGTTAATTTTATGTTAAGTTAGCTACAATGTTAGCATATTCCATTCTTTTTGTGGTTGTAAATATGAATTAGGTCTCCAATTGGGTGCAAATCAGTCCACTCTATTATATTTTTCTGAGCCACGATTTTGTCTACTTCTCATCTTGGTTCTATGCTGCCTTCGACAAGTAAGCTATATAGTTACAAATGCTTGATTAATAAATGTTGAAGAAATTATTTTATTAAAATCTTAATTTAATTTGACTATTTTTAAACAAATATCAACTTCGAAGCATTTTTTTTTGTATTAATTAATGTGAGGTTTTTGTAAACATTGTTCAAGATTATAAAATAGTTTGGGGAAAACTCCATTAGACGATTGCTTTCTAACTTTATATATACATACTAGATCCATTTGACAAATTTGGTAATTGTAACCCACAGACCTGCATTCTGTATGGAACTTTAAACTCTCATTATTTTATATCAATTGTTTTATATCTTTGAGTAGATTCCTTGGTTCGCAAAAGAGAAAAAACTTAATGAAAAAACTGGATTATATAAAACAGTTTTTTTTTTTTTTATAAACTCTAGAAACGAATTTCTTTATACATAGTTAGTAGACTTGACTATGAGGCTAAGCAGTTAGAAGGAAAATAGAATAGAAGAGCAGAGTGGTAGGTTAGAAACGAACTTATTTAAGTTCTTTTTAAAACGTTGCAAATTGTATAAAGGTCTATTTCTATCAGAGAAGAACACATTGGATGGAAGCATGCTCCATATTCTAGCAGTTCTCACAATAATCTAGTTTCCATAACAGTTTTGACCCACCTAAAGATTTCCACTGTATAGAAGTAAGCACATGAGCCCTCCCTGGTATTGCTTTGGAATTGTTAATTGCTTTGGCATATAATGGTACTTTAATTATCAGTTATATTGAAATGATTATATATATATATTAGTACAATTTTCTTCTCATCTTTCTAAAATAGTCCCAATAGCCCCTGAACCTTTAACTATTCACAATATATAATAAAATTCTTCAAAATATATAGTTTTATATTAAAATTTCGAAACTTAGAACGTGTTACACCATTTTGAATTAAATTTTATGTAATTTTAAATTAAAAAGAAGTAAATAAACATTTTTAATATTTAAAGGGACTCAGACTGCACTAGACACAGTAAAAAAAAACCCCAATTCTTAAATTTATTATACATAATATTCTTATATATATGCATAGTTAGTATATATATATAATATATATATTTTACATAATAAGTTAGCAATAAAACATCAATTAAATGTTAAATTGCCGTTAAATGAAAAGTTGCCAAAATCCAATATGAAAACAAACAAAAAAAAACTTTACTTTGATATAAAATCGCGCGAATCAAAGATATGCAAATTAGCGAATAATAAAAAATTTGTACAAAAATTTATTTTTATTATATAAAAAAAAAAACTAAAACACATTAAATCACGTGTTTATTTTAAATATAATTAATAATCATTATATAATAATAATATAAAACAAACGTTTAAATAAAAAACGTGGCTTTAATTTTAAACATTTTTAAGGAAATTTATTTAAGCGAAAAAATTTTTTAAAAAGTAAAATATGTTAATACATACATACATACATACATATATTTATATAAAATTCGCCTTTGTCGCTTTAAAGGTAAAGGTCTTTAACTTACAATCCTTTTTTTTTTTTTTAGTTAAAAAAAAAACATAACAATGACTTTGTTTTGTTTTGTGAATACAATAAAAGGGGACATATACGGACACAGGACATACATATATATACATATATATATATAAAAAAAAAAATACCTGTTGTTAAAAAAAAAGGGTTAAAAACCAGAGCGAATCTACTGGCTTTCCTATATAATATAAATTCTTAACTTTAAATTCTAATAAATTGTAGTTAAAAGATTTTTACTTTTAAAATTTTTTTTTTATAAAAATATAAGGATTTTGAAATATAATATAAACATATATACATATATGTAAAACTACAAAAAAAACAACAACAACAATAAATACATAAAAAAAACATAAGGAAACGCAACAACTTTTTTTTATAAAAAAAAAAACAAAAAAAAAAACGAATTATTTAATTGAAATTGCATCAATCAAGTCATTAGCATTGCATTAAATACAATAAAAAAAAAACAAAAACAAAAAACACATTTTCATTGAAAAAACAATATATATATATATATATATATATATATATATATACATGTATGTATATTGGTTAGCGCTTAACATCAAAGGTTTTTTTTTGTTTGTTTTCTTCATTTACATAAGTATAAGTGTGTACCATATATATATATATATGTATATTATTTCCTAATTGTATATATATATATAATTTCCACCCGAATTGTTATCGTCATTGTTATGTAATTTTTTATTGCATTTTAAAAAATTCCTTTATTGGAAGGAGGTTTTTTTTTTTAATTTTTTTTTATTAGTTTTGTTGTTGTTGTTTTTGTTTTGAAGTGAAATATTATACTTTTAATCCTTGTACAATGTACATATTATATATATTCATATATGTATATACGTTTATATTTCAACTTCTTTGGATTTAGCAAAATTTTTAATAAAATTTATTTTCATTTGCAAATTATTATATTTCCGAAAAGGTAATGTCTGGTACTTAAACACCTTGAAAAATGAAATTAAAAAAAAAAAAAAAAACAGAAGATTTTAAATAACAAATAGGAAACCAGCATGATTAACAGGATATTTAATTTATATATGCATATTGCATATATATAGATGGAGAATATATATGTATATTTAATTAGAATTAGAATTTATTGAATGTGGTTTTATAAATTATTTAAAAAAAAAATATTTAATTTTAAAAATTAACTAGGTTTAAGTACCTGAATAAATTGAAAATTATTTTAAATATTTGACCAATTTTTTTAAGTGGCTTTTTATATTCTTTTCACATGAACTTGGTCCTTTTTTCAAATGAAACTATATTTTATTATTAAATCATTTTAAAAGTTTTTTAAAATAAATTTAATGTTTTTTTCAAATTAAATTGATTGTAAATTTTCAAATTAAATGGTTTATCTTATTAACAGAGTCCTTTTTTGAAAAACGCCCCAGAATCATGAGATTCAGAAGTCGAACTGAAATAATTTGAAAAACCCAATTCTGTAATAGTGAAGTAATAAAGGAAAAAGAAATTAAGTATCAACAAGTGTCACCCAAAATTTTTGGAGACTATTTTTTAGGGCAGGAAGCTGTTTTTTAGCGCATTTTTTGCTTAAGTTAGTTTTCTGTTTTAAAATCCCCAAAATTTGGCAAAGGATGCCAAAAAACGGAACTGATTAAAATAGTCAGTCCCGTTGGAAGAAGGACTATTTGTATTTAAAAATAAACGAAATTCATTTGAAAATAGATAAATTTCATTTGAAATAGGACCAAGTTTATATGATAAGAGTATATATAATTGCATAATTAATTACTAAATTTGTAACAAGCAAATATATTTAATCAATTTTAAAAATAAAGTATTACCTAACATTTGTAAGATTAAAATATAAAGGATCTGGGAATTTTATTTTAAGAATATAGATTTTGGATCACGATTATATGTTGATCCACCAATAAACTTAAGTAATAAAGATTTCGATATATTATACATTTAAAAAAAAATAACACGTTTGTAAACGTAAGCTAAGGATTTACTAAATTTCATACGATTTGTAACACTGTAAAGGAGGCGAATGGATACAGACGATTCGAATCAGAATCGAAAAGTTAAGCGATTTATCTAAGTGTCCGTCCGTTCGTCTGTTCGCACATTAATTTCAACACCAAAAGAGGATTTCGAAATATAAATATACAAGACAACGGATCCGGGGAGCTGCCATAGAACTTCTTATATGAGTATAACTCTATATTTAATATAGCGGGGTGGCTTAAATTTTTCCAAAAGTAATTAAGTTTGACAGCCATAATTTATGCATAATGCACTTGGTCTAGTGTAAGAGATTCGAAAAGATGCCATGAAACTTATATACTTTCTTTTATTTGTAATTCAGAGTCTGGTAAGTTTTTTTTTATTTTTATAACATTTATATTTTATTCATATTAAAAATATATATATATATACATTTCATATTGTATTCAATAGATTCAATCTTTAAAAATAAACGTAATTATGTATTAAAATATTCGAACTACATATTTAATAAATTAATAATATGTAATAACTATATATACATATATATATATATATATATATATGTATATAACAAATTTATTAAAAAGTTGTACATATATCAAAAAAAATGGGGTTTTTTTGAACTCATAAAACTTTTACGAACTTTATGAACTCATTTTTAAACCCATATTCATTCTAAAAATTAGGCGTTTGGGATGATTGTATTTTAAACATTAATTAACAATAAAATAACATTAATTATTTTAATATTTAAAGTATTATTAATATTATTAATTATTTATTTTGCAATTAATTGTTAAAAATATTACAAGTATTTAAATTATTATATGTATTCAAATAAATGGAATAAAAACCCTTCACACATAATTTAGGCTACACTGAACTTTACTTTTATTTTTTTTTTAAAAATGAAAGGTCTTAAAAAATATAGAAAGTATTGAAACAAAATAAGAGTTCATTTTTACAGTTTAACTTTTAACTTGTATACTTGTAGGAATGAGATCTTCCGAATATCAAATATATCACTTAGAGTTCTTGAGTATTATATTGAAATTTTGTGTAAAAAAACCCACTTTTAAATATAAAAGCAAAATTAAGAATTTATTAAAAGATTCATTTGTTTTTTTGTATGATTTCTTTAAAATGTTTGAGATTCATCTATTATAAGAGTGTATGTTCAATGAAAATAAATATACACATTCGAGTTGTGTTGAATCAAGAATTATCCTTAGATCATAAAAACTATGTAAGAGCGTAAAATTTAATTTAGCCCAGGGCGCTCAAAGTTCTTAATACGACGCTGCTCTTATGTACTCGTGCAAATAAACTTACAAAAATGGGGCTGTTTGGCTTACATAAACTAAGAAACTTTCAACATCTTTCAATTTGATACATAGTAATGCAATTTCTAAAAGATCTAGACCCTATTGCACCAACAACTTATCACTAATCAAATAATCAAATTACCATTTATTTGATAATTTTTATATTGCACCAAAACCATATTTGACACCTAACCAATGAAATTTGATTAGTAAAACACGATCACTTTTCAAAAAATTTATTATTCGATTGGTGATAAGTGGTTTGTGGAATAGAACTTTGATTCTATTAAAAAATCTGGTAATTGAATATAGGAATATAACTTATATTTACAACTTATAGCAACACGTACTAATGATATATGTATGTATATATATATATATATGCATATATAATAATCATTCTTTATAATACATTTAATTAAAAATAATTTATTTGTAAATATATTATTTATTTAATAAATAAATTAAAAATGGAAATAATAATTTATAAAATGAAATTATTAAATAAAAAAAAATATATATACTCGTATATGTATACATAATATAAACCATAATTACCAAAGCGAATATAATTGAATTAACCATTTTCCAAGCAAATTATACGAAAAAAAAAAAACCACTCGAATTTTTACATTTTAGTTATAAAATACGTAAAATAAATAAATTAATAATATAAATAATATATATACGTGTATAAATATATTTATGTATAATATAATATATTTTAATTTAATTTAATTAATATTAAACTACTAATATTAATGGATAAAAATAAAAAAAAAATATATATTAAAAACGAATTATAATATATATATATATATATATATTTATAGAGGTGTAAAGTCCATGTTTTTTAAAAATAATTTTTTATTAACCTCAAGCAATAAACTTTTATCACTATATATAATGTATAAGTATATATATACATATTACATATATATATTTAATATTAAACAATATAAAATAAAGAAATCAACATTACCCAAAATTGGGGTAAACCAATCAAATACGATTATATTTCATATTAAATGAGAGAAGTTTTCGAATTTTATTACTAATAATTATTATACAATATATTTAAATTTATTTACAATTTTTTATTTGTTGTTGTTGTTGTTGTTGTTTTTGTTGTACATAGTATTAAATTAAATTAATTGAAGTATTTTTAAGTTTAATATTTTATTTTTTGGTTATTTTTATATAGTTTTTGTTGTTGTTGTTGTTGTTGGTTGCTCATGACATTACTCTAGATTAACTGATTAATTATAAAAATTTTTTTTATATGTATATATATATATATACGAATCCTAATTGAATATTTTTATTACTTTTAATTAATGGGGGAAAATTGTTGTGGTTTTCATTTTTATATTTATATTATTTATTTTTTGTTTTTTTGTTTTTTTTTTTATTTTATTGCATATTATAAATTTTTAATGAGGTTTCTGCAAAAATATATATATATATATATATATATATAGTTAAAAAAAAACGATATTAATATTAAATAATTATTTAATTAAAAATATTCCAAATTTCAGAACAATAACAATTTACTTGAGATTATTTATATATATATATATATAAAGAAAAGGAATAATCAAAATTTTAAAAATTTTTTATTCAACGAATTTAAAACGAATTTAAACGTTAATTTTTTTTCTGTATCGCACTTTAGGTGAACTAGTTGTTTTACTTCTGCCCACGTTCTGCCGCTTTTCTCAATTTCCTTAGACACTGACCTTCTCCAAGTTATCCTAGGTCTACCCACACTTCTTTCGGCATTCGGCATTCCGAATTAAGTAAAGAAATGGTTTTCCAATTAAACATGCAATTAATTTATATAATAACAGAGTTAAGAGTAAAAAATATTTAAATTTCATTTAAGCCTCATTTAAGGTATATAGCAGTGCACGTAATTAGGAAACACCCTGTATATATTGTTGATTATATTGTAAAACAATGTTATTAAAGGCTGTTGTTTTAATTCTTCGTCTAAATCTAAGTTTACGCGAATAATCGATCAAATATAGATTAAAAACGAGGAAGAGTGTAGTAGAGTAGACTGTGTCCAACTCTGGGATACCCGTATGACCGTAACATTATACATTATATCATCCGGTTAATTACTTTTGGCAAAATTTCAAACATTCAGCTTTATTAGGTGTAGAGTAATGCTCATATAAAAGAAAGAGTTGTATGGCAGCAACTAGAACCCTTTGCAGTAGACCAACCAAATTTTTGCAGTAACTTTGGCCATTACACAAAACTATTTTTGGCAAAATTTTAGACACCCAGCTTCATTTGGTGTAGTGTAATCCTCATATAAAAAAGGAGTTGTATGGCAGCTACTCGAACCCTCAGCAGTAGACCACTAAATTTTGCAGTAACTTTGGCCATTACACTAAACTATTTTTTGCAAAATTTCAGACACCCAGCTTCATCAGGTGTAGTGTAAAGCTCATAATAAAAGAAGGAGTTGTATGGCAGCTACTCGAACCCTCTGCAGTAGACCAACCAAATTTTGCAGTAACTTTGGCCATTATACTAAACTACTTTTGGCAAAATTTCAGACACGCAGCTTCCATAGGTATAGAGTAATGCTCATATAAAATTATAAGTTGTATGGCAGGTACTCGAACCCGTGGACCAAAATGGCTGAATTTCAAACTCGATTCCGTTTTTTGCATAAAAACGAATTTGTGAAAATTTCATAATCCTAGCTCCTTTACTTTTTGAGTTATCGTGATGACGGACGGACGGACGGACAGACGGACGGACAGACGGACGGACGGACAGACGGACGGACGGACGGACATACATAGCTAAATCGATTTATTTTTCGATTCTGATCCGATCCATACACTTGAGTCTATATCTACCCCCCCTCCTTCTCTGCGTCACAAACGTAATGGCAAATTTATTATACCCTT
>CAUJBZ010000627.1:0-24979 GCA_963082915.1 Dolichopus griseipennis
AGTTCCATTTTCAACCAAACTAGAGAAACCAAATTCAATCAATAATCCTTTTAAATACATAAATTCTTTAACAGCTTCTGTGATACAAACATATTCAGCTTCCGTTGACGATAATGCAGTAGTTGTTTGTTTTTTGGATCCCCAGCTTAATGCTGTACCCCCGATGGTAAAGATGAACCTAGTATAAGATTTTCGATCCAAAGCACAGTTACCCCAATCAGCATCAGCATAACCAGTTAACACTTCTTTATTATTCCTATAAAATACAAGTCCGTGATTTATAGTACCTTTTAAGTATCTTAGTATTCTCTTCGCAGCTAACCAATGATCATTTCCGTGACAGTCGTTATATTGACTCAGCATGCTAACACTAAAAGCGATATCTGGGCGTGTATTAGTTGCCAAATACATTAAAGAACCAATTAATTCTCGGTACGGATTCTGATCTGACACACATTTTTCTAATTTTAAGCCTGGAATCATTGGTGTAGTGCAAGAATTACATTCCAACATATTATATTTTTTCAATATATCTTCTATCTATATATATAAAAGGGAATGTTTGTTTGTTTGTATGTTTGTTTGTTTGTTTGTTTGTTTGTTTGTTTGTATGTAGCGAATAGACTCCTAAACTGCCCAGCCGATTTTAATGAAAATTTGTATATAGGGGTTTTTGGGTACGGAAAGAAATCGTGGCCCAAAAATTTTGCTCTAACGGACCGACAAGTTGGGGCTGTGGTGCAAGTATTTAAACTTCTTTGTTCTAAAATGAAAACGGTTTGACCGATTGACTTCAAATTTTGTATACGTGATGCTCTTTGAGAATTGAGTAGACGCCGACGGGTGGTCAAAAAAAATTTTGGGTCCAAATTTTGTCCGATTTTACGAAATTCTGCTTTGGCTTAAAAAAAAGCCCCAAAAAATATTTTGTTGAGTTCCATTAACCCATTGCGGCCCAACAGCTTTTTATAGGTTTTTTCAATATTTTACTCTAAATTCGAAACGGTTTGACCGATTGACTTCAAATTTTGTATACGTGATGCTCTTTGAGAATTGAGTAGACATTATTGACAGTTTTGGAATTTGTTAACCCATGTAGGGCCGACGGGTGGTCAAAAAAAATTTTGTGTCCAAATTTTGTTCGATTTTACGAAATTCTGCTTTGGCTTAAAAAAAAGCCCCAAAAATTTTTTTGTTGAGTTCCATTAACCCATTGCGGCCCAACAGCTTATTATAGGTTTTTTTCAATATTTTACTCTAAATACGAAACGGTTTGACCGATTGACTTCAAATTTTGTATACGTGATTCTCCTTGAGAATTGAGTTGACACTATTAATAGTTTTGGAATTTGTTAACCCATGTCGGGCCGACGGGTGGTCAAAAAAAATTTTGGGTCCAAATTTTGTCCGATTTTACGAAATTCTGCTTTAGCTTTAAAGAAATCCCCTAAAAAAATTTTGTTGAGTTCCATTAACCCATTGCGGCCCAAAAGCTTTTTATAGGTTTTTTTAATACTTTACTCTAAATTCGAAACAGTTTGACCAATTGACTTCAAATTTTGTATACGTGATGCTCCTTGAGAATTGAGTTGACACTACTAACAGTTTTGGAATTTATTAACCCATGTTGGGCCGACGGGGTGTCAAAAAAATTTTGGGTCCGAATTTTGTCCGATTTTATGAAATTCTGCTTTGGCTAAAAAGAAAACCCACAAAAAAATTTTATTAACTTGCATTAACCCATTGGGGCCAACAGCTTTTTATAGGTTTTTTCAATACTTAACTCTAAATTAAAAACGGTTTGACCGATTTTCTTTAAATTTTATATACGTGCTCCCCTGTGAGAATTGAGTTGACACTATTAACAGATTTGAAATTTGTTAACCCATGTCGGTCAAAATAATTTTGGAAGCTAGTATTGTCAAAATTTGCGAAGTACTGCTTTGGCTAAAAAGAAAGCCTCAAAAAATTTTGTTGAGTGATTTGGAAGCAAATTACGTCCAATTTTGCGCAATACTGCTTTGCCCAAAGAGAAAGTGTAGTTCCGTTAACCCAGTGGGGCTCAGTGGCTTTTAATAGATTTTTGCGTTACTTAACTCTAAATTAGAAACGATTTGACCGGTTTACTTCAAATTTTATATGTGTGAAGCAACTTGAAAATGGAGTTGAATCTGTTAACAGTCGGTCCTGCGATTTTTCAAAAAATTTTTTTGGAAGTAAATTACGTCAAAATTTGGAAAGTAGTTCGTACTGCTTTGAATTACAGAAAGTTTCGAAAATTACTAGAATAATCCCAGAAAAATCGTTTTAAGAAGATTGCTTTCACACATTTTAAAATTTACATGTGTAAACCATGTGTAAGTTTTGTGTTAACTTTTTGCAGTAACATCAAATTCAATTAAACCTCCATTGAGAGGCGCAGCAACGCGCACCGGGTATTAGCTAGTCCTTAATATAACTTCTTTGATGCATAATAATTTTTTTTATTTTCGTCATATTCATATTGAATTCCTAAACAATGACGCAGTTCGCCAATATCTTTTGTTTCAAATGCTAACTTTATATGTTTAACAAATTTATTAATTAATTCATCATTGCTAGAACAAACTAGTATGTCATCCACATATACTAGTATAAACAACATATTCTCTGTATTTTCATTATGATAATACAAGCAAGTATCGTATTGAGACTGTTTAGCACCAAATTTTAAAATTTCATCAGTTAATCGTTTGTGCCATTGTAGTCCAGATTGTTTAAGACCATACAAGGCACGTTGCAGTAAAAAACCTTTATTTCCATTTAAAATAGTATTCTTAATTTCCTTTGACTTAGTTGAGATTTTTTTTTTTTTTTTTTTGTTTTAACTTTTTTTTATTTTATTCATTTCTTTTAATTTACAATTAGTAAAAAAAGCTTACAAAACTAATATTTATTCTAATTTTATTTTACGACTAAAACCTTAAACACTATAGTTTAATCTTTTTAGTTTTTTTATGAATTAACATTACGAATATTCTTATTTGTTAAGAATTTCTTACATGAAATTTTTTTTACAACTAGTTATTTTTGGAAAATTGTTTCAAAAACCAAAATTTGATATACATTTTATTTTATATAAAAACTTATGAACTAAAACTTACGAACTACTTAAATTAAAACTTAAAACCTACTTAATCTAATACCTAACTATCTTAGTCTATACCTAATCCTATTATTAATTTTTAAAAAACTATCTTTGATAATATTTCAGGGGGAATCTAGCCACCAATAATTCTTATGTATTCGTTTATCCTTTTCAGGGATAAACGTATCATATTTGAGCAAACTACTCTCAATATTATTAGGATTATATTCTATGCACTTGCATGTGGCCCGTCTATTATAGTGATATAATAGGGGGACATGCTCGTGGTTTTGAATATACCCTTTAGAGTCAAGGTAGATAAAATGTTCGGGAGCAATATAACCCGTTTTTAAACTATTTTTTATGTACTCTTCATTATGGTAATATATTTTGGATATTAAACCATTTTCATTTGTATTCAGAGATCTTTCAAAGTGATTTCAAACAATTTTTATTACAAAGTTGTCGAATCTGATTATGTTTGCTTTACGGTACAAGCATTTATTGGAGTAAAAATGCTTGTAATCCGTTTCAGGTTTTCTGTGTAGGTTTACGCAAGCTCTTATGCATTTTCGTTCAAATTTTCTTATTCTCTCCATTAGACTTGCACTTATGTTGAACCAAATTGGTGCAGCATATGACATTACAGGTCTAACAAGAGTTTGGTATGCTAAAATTTTTACTCTTTCATCGATAATTTGAGATGCAACTACCATTTGGATTAGTTTCAATTAAATAATTTAATCCTTTTTGTATTAGAGATGGTGGTTCCATATAAACCTTTTCTTCCAAAGAACTGTTAAGATAAGCGTTTGTAATATCCAATTGACGCACTTTCATTCCAAATCTACAAGCCAGAGCGACCAATAAGCGTATTGAACTGGAACTTGCAACAGGTGAAAAGGTTGCATGGAAATCAACACCAGGTATTTGAGAAAACCCTTTAGCTACGAGTCGGGCCTTTTTATACCCGTATGACTATATAGTCCAAGGGTATAATAAATTTGCCATTACGTTTGTGACGCAGAGAAGGAGGGGGGGTAGATATAGACTCAAGTGTATGGATCGGATCAGATTCGAAAAATAAATCGATTTAGCTATGTATGTCCGTCCGTCCGTCTGTCCGTCCGTCTGTCCGTCCGTCCGCACGATAACTCAAAAACTAAAAGAGCTAGAATCTTGAAATTTTCGCAAATTCATTTTTTTGCAATAGCCGTCATCGCTATTTAAATCCAGCCATTTTGGTCCATGGGTTCGGGTAGCTGCCACACAACTTCTTTTTTTATATGAGTATTTCTCTGTACCTATTACAGCTGCTTGTCTGAAATTTTGCCAAAAGTAGTTTAGTTTTATGGCCAAAGTTTCTGCAAAATTTGGTTGGTCTCCTGCAGTGGGTTCGTGTAGCTGCCATACAACTTCCTACTTTATATAAGCATTACTCTCCACCTAATGAAGCTGGGTGTCTGAAATTTTGCCAAAAATAGTTTAGTGTATTGGCCAAGGTTACAGCAAAATTTGGTTGGTCTATTGCAGAGGGTTCGAGTAGCTGACATACAACTCCTTCTTTTATATGAGTATTCCACTAAACTTAATAAAGTATGTTTGATTTTTTGCCAAAAGTAATTAACCGGATGATATAATGTATATGTTACGGTCATACGGGTATCCCAGAGTTGACACAGTCTACTCTACTACACTCTTCCTCGTTCTTTTAAAAATCTATCAAATTCCGTATTAATATACTCAGTACCGTTGTCGGATTGTAAATATCGTATTTTTCTTCCAGTAATATTTTCCATAACAGCAACATATTCCTTAAACTTATTATGTAGTTTAGTATAATGTAACATATACTGTGGTGCAAGTATTTAAACTTCTTTGTTCTAAAATGAAAACGGTTTGACCGATTGACTTCAAATTTTGTATACGTGATGCTCTTTGAGAATTGAGTAGACGCCGACGGGTGGTCAAAAAAAATTTTGGGTCCAAATTTTGTCCGATTTTACGAAATTCTGCTTTGGCTTAAAAAAAAGCCCCAAAAAATTTTTTGTTGAGTTCCATTAACCCATTGCGGCCCAACAGCTTTTTATAGGTTTTTTCAATATTTTACTCTAAATTCGAAACGGTTTGACCGATTGACTTCAAATTTTGTATACGTGATGCTCTTTGAGAATTGAGTAGACATTATTGACAGTTTTGGAATTTGTTAACCCATGTAGGGCCGACGGGTGGTCAAAAAAAATTTTGTGTCCAAATTTTGTCCGATTTTACGAAATTCTGCTTTGGCTTAAAAAAAAGCCCCAAAAAATTTTTTGTTGAGTTCCATTAACCCATTGCGGCCCAACAGCTTATTATAGGTTTTTTTCAATATTTTACTCTAAATACGAAACGGTTTGACCGATTGACTTGAAATTTTGTATACGTGATTCTCCTTGAGAATTGAGTTGACACTATTAATAGTTTTGGAATTTGTTAACCCATGTCGGGCCGACGGGTGGTCAAAAAAAATTTTGGGTCCAAATTTTGTCCGATTTTACGAAATTCTGCTTTAGCTTTAAAGAAATCCCCTAAAAAAATTTTGTTGAGTTCCATTAACCCATTGCGGCCCAAAAGCTTTTTATAGGTTTTTTTAATACTTTACTCTGAATTCGAAACAGTTTGACCAATTGACTTCAAATTTTGTATACGTGATGCTCCTTGAGAATTGAGTTGACACTACTAACAGTTTTGGAATTTATTAACCCATGTTGGGCCGACGGAGTGTCAAAAAAATTTTGGGTCCGAATTTTGTCCGATTTTATGAAATTCTGCTTTGGCTAAAAAGAAAACCCACAAAAAAATTTTATTAACTTGCATTAACCCATTGGGGCCAACAGCTTTTTATAGGTTTTTTCAATACTTAACTCTAAATTAAAAACGGTTTGACCGATTTTCTTTAAATTTTATATACGTGCTCCCCTGTGAGAATTGAGTTGACACTATTAACAGATTTTAAATTTGTTAACCCATGTCGGTCAAAATAATTTTGGAAGCTAGTATTGTCAAAATTTGCGAAGTACTGCTTTGGCTAAAAAGAAAGCCTCAAAAAATTTTGTTGAGTGATTTGGAAGCAAATAACGTCCAATTTTGCGCAATACTGCTTTGCCCAAAGAGAAAGTGTAGTTCCGTTAACCCAGTGGGGCTCAGTGGCTTTTAATAGATTTTTGCGTTACTTAACTCTAAATTAGAAACGATTTGACCGGTTTACTTCAAATTTTATATGTGTGAAGCAACTTGAAAATGGAGTTGAATCTGTTAACAGTCGGTCCTGCGATTTTTCAAAAAATTTTTTTGGAAGTAAATTACGTCAAAATTTGGAAAGTAGTTCGTACTGCTTTGAATTACAGAAAGTTTCGAAAATTACTAGAATAATCCCAGAAAAATCGTTTTAAGAAGATTGCTTTCACACATTTTAAAATTTACATGTGTAAACCATGTGTAAGTTTTGTGTTAACTTTTTGCAGTAACATCAAATTCAATTAAACCTCCATTGAGAGGCGCAGCAACGCGCACCGGGTATTAGCTAGTCCTTAATATAACTTCTTTGATGCATAATAATTTTTTTTATTTTCGTCATATTCATATTGAATTCCTAAACAATGACGCAGTTCGCCAATATCTTTTGTTTCAAATGCTAACTTTATATGTTTAACAAATTTATTAATTAATTCATCATTGCTAGAACAAACTAGTATGTCATCCACATATACTAGTATAAACAACATATTCTCTGTATTTTCATTATGATAATACAAGCAAGTATCGTATTGAGACTGTTTAGCACCAAATTTTAAAATTTCATCAGTTAATCGTTTGTGCCATTGTAGTCCAGATTGTTTAAGACCATACAAGGCACGTTGCAGTAAAAAACCTTTATTTCCATTTAAAATAGTATTCTTAATTTCCTTTGACTTAGTTGAGATTTTTTTTTTTTTTTTTTGTTTTAACTTTTTTTTATTTTATTCATTTCTTTTAATTTACAATTAGTAAAAAAAGCTTACAAAACTAATATTTATTCTAATTTTATTTTACGACTAAAACCTTAAACACTATAGTTTAATCTTTTTAGTTTTTTTATGAATTAACATTACGAATATTCTTATTTGTTAAGAATTTCTTACATGAAATTTTTTTTACAACTAGTTATTTTTGGAAAATTGTTTCAAAAACCAAAAATTGATATACATTTTATTTTATATAAAAACTTATGAACTAAAACTTACGAACTACTTAAATTAAAACTTAAAACCTACTTAATCTAATACCTAACTATCTTAGTCTATACCTAATCCTATTATTAATTTTTAAAAAACTATCTTTGATAATATTTCAGGGGGAATCTAGCCACCAATAATTCTTATGTATTCGTTTATCCTTTTCAGGGATAAACGTATCATATTTGAGCAAACTACTCTCAATATTATTAGGATTATATTCTATGCACTTGCATGTGGCCCGTCTATTATAGTGATATAATAGGGGGACATGCTCGTGGTTTTGAATATACCCTTTAGAGTCAAGGTAGATAAAATGTTCGGGAGCAATATAACCCGTTTTTAAACTATTTTTTATGTACTCTTCATTATGGTAATATATTTTGGATATTAAACCATTTTCATTTGTATTCAGAGATCTTTCAAAGTGATTTCAAACAATTTTTATTACAAAGTTGTCGAATCTGATTATGTTTGCTTTACGGTACAAGCATTTATTGGAGTAAAAATGCTTGTAATCCGTTTCAGGTTTTCTGTGTAGGTTTACGCAAGCTCTTATGCATTTTCGTTCAAATTTTCTTATTCTCTCCATTAGACTTGCACTTATGTTGAACCAAATTGGTGCAGCATATGACATTACAGGTCTAACAAGAGTTTGGTATGCTAAAATTTTTACTCTTTCATCGATAATTTGAGATGCAACTACCGTTTGGATTAGTTTCAATTAAATAATTTAATCCTTTTTGTATTAGAGATGGTGGTTCCATATAAACCTTTTCTTCCAAAGAACTGTTAAGATAAGCGTTTGTAATATCCAATTGACGCACTTTCATTCCAAATCTACAAGCCAGAGCGACCAATAAGCGTATTGAACTGGAACTTGCAACAGGTGAAAAGGTTGCATGGAAATCAACACCAGGTATTTGAGAAAACCCTTTAGCTACGAGTCGGGCCTTTTTATACCCGTATGACTATATAGTCCAAGGGTATAATAAATTTGCCATTACGTTTGTGACGCAGAGAAGGAGGGGGGGTAGATATAGACTCAAGTGTATGGATCGGATCAGATTCGAAAAATAAATCGATTTAGCTATGTATGTCCGTCCGTCCGTCTGTCCGTCCGTCTGTCCGTCCGTCCGCACGATAACTCAAAAACTAAAAGAGCTAGAATCTTGAAATTTTCGCAAATTCATTTTTTTGCAATAGCCGTCATCGCTATTTAAATCCAGCCATTTTGGTCCATGGGTTCGGGTAGCTGCCACACAACTTCTTTTTTTATATGAGTATTTCTCTGTACCTATTACAGCTGCTTGTCTGAAATTTTGCCAAAAGTAGTTTAGTTTTATGGCCAAAGTTTCTGCAAAATTTGGTTGGTCTCCTGCAGTGGGTTCGTGTAGCTGCCATACAACTTCCTACTTTATATAAGCATTACTCTCCACCTAATGAAGCTGGGTGTCTGAAATTTTGCCAAAAATAGTTTAGTGTATTGGCCAAGGTTACAGCAAAATTTGGTTGGTCTATTGCAGAGGGTTCGAGTAGCTGACATACAACTCCTTCTTTTATATGAGTATTCCACTAAACTTAATAAAGTATGTTTGATTTTTTGCCAAAAGTAATTAACCGGATGATATAATGTATATGTTACGGTCATACGGGTATCCCAGAGTTGACACAGTCTACTCTACTACACTCTTCCTCGTTCTTTTAAAAATCTATCAAATTCCGTATTAATATACTCAGTACCGTTGTCGGATTGTAAATATCGTATTTTTCTTCCAGTAATATTTTCCATAACAGCAACATATTCCTTAAACTTATTATGTAGCTTAGTATAATGTAACATATACTGTGGTGCAAGTATTTAAACTTCTTTGTTCTAAAATGAAAACGGTTTGACCGATTGACTTCAAATTTTGTATACGTGATGCTCTTTGAGAATTGAGTAGACGCCGACGGGTGGTCAAAAAAAATTTTGGGTCCAAATTTTGTCCGATTTTACGAAATTCTGCTTTGGCTTAAAAAAAAGCCCCAAAAAATTTTTTGTTGAGTTCCATTAACCCATTGCGGCCCAACAGCTTTTTATAGGTTTTTTCAATATTTTACTCTAAATTCGAAACGGTTTGACCGATTGACTTCAAATTTTGTATACGTGATGCTCTTTGAGAATTGAGTAGACATTATTGACAGTTTTGGAATTTGTTAACCCATGTAGGGCCGACGGGTGGTCAAAAAAAATTTTGTGTCCAAATTTTGTCCGATTTTACGAAATTCTGCTTTGGCTTAAAAAAAAGCCCCAAAAAATTTTTTGTTGAGTTCCATTAACCCATTGCGGCCCAACAGCTTATTATAGGTTTTTTTCAATATTTTACTCTAAATACGAAACGGTTTGACCGATTGACTTGAAATTTTGTATACGTGATTCTCCTTGAGAATTGAGTTGACACTATTAATAGTTTTGGAATTTGTTAACCCATGTCGGGCCGACGGGTGGTCAAAAAAAATTTTGGGTCCAAATTTTGTCCGATTTTACGAAATTCTGCTTTAGCTTTAAAGAAATCCCCTAAAAAAATTTTGTTGAGTTCCATTAACCCATTGCGGCCCAAAAGCTTTTTATAGGTTTTTTTAATACTTTACTCTGAATTCGAAACAGTTTGACCAATTGACTTCAAATTTTGTATACGTGATGCTCCTTGAGAATTGAGTTGACACTACTAACAGTTTTGGAATTTATTAACCCATGTTGGGCCGACGGAGTGTCAAAAAAATTTTGGGTCCGAATTTTGTCCGATTTTATGAAATTCTGCTTTGGCTAAAAAGAAAACCCACAAAAAAATTTTATTAACTTGCATTAACCCATTGGGGCCAACAGCTTTTTATAGGTTTTTTCAATACTTAACTCTAAATTAAAAACGGTTTGACCGATTTTCTTTAAATTTTATATACGTGCTCCCCTGTGAGAATTGAGTTGACACTATTAACAGATTTTAAATTTGTTAACCCATGTCGGTCAAAATAATTTTGGAAGCTAGTATTGTCAAAATTTGCGAAGTACTGCTTTGGCTAAAAAGAAAGCCTCAAAAAATTTTGTTGAGTGATTTGGAAGCAAATAACGTCCAATTTTGCGCAATACTGCTTTGCCCAAAGAGAAAGTGTAGTTCCGTTAACCCAGTGGGGCTCAGTGGCTTTTAATAGATTTTTGCGTTACTTAACTCTAAATTAGAAACGATTTGACCGGTTTACTTCAAATTTTATATGTGTGAAGCAACTTGAAAATGGAGTTGAATCTGTTAACAGTCGGTCCTGCGATTTTTCAAAAAATTTTTTTGGAAGTAAATTACGTCAAAATTTGGAAAGTAGTTCGTACTGCTTTGAATTACAGAAAGTTTCGAAAATTACTAGAATAATCCCAGAAAAATCGTTTTAAGAAGATTGCTTTCACACATTTTAAAATTTACATGTGTAAACCATGTGTAAGTTTTGTGTTAACTTTTTGCAGTAACATCAAATTCAATTAAACCTCCATTGAGAGGCGCAGCAACGCGCACCGGGTATTAGCTAGTCCTTAATATAACTTCTTTGATGCATAATAATTTTTTTTATTTTCGTCATATTCATATTGAATTCCTAAACAATGACGCAGTTCGCCAATATCTTTTGTTTCAAATGCTAACTTTATATGTTTAACAAATTTATTAATTAATTCATCATTGCTAGAACAAACTAGTATGTCATCCACATATACTAGTATAAACAACATATTCTCTGTATTTTCATTATGATAATACAAGCAAGTATCGTATTGAGACTGTTTAGCACCAAATTTTAAAATTTCATCAGTTAATCGTTTGTGCCATTGTAGTCCAGATTGTTTAAGACCATACAAGGCACGTTGCAGTAAAAAACCTTTATTTCCATTTAAAATAGTATTCTTAATTTCCTTTGACTTAGTTGAGATTTTTTTTTTTTTTTTTTGTTTTAACTTTTTTTTATTTTATTCATTTCTTTTAATTTACAATTAGTAAAAAAAGCTTACAAAACTAATATTTATTCTAATTTTATTTTACGACTAAAACCTTAAACACTATAGTTTAATCTTTTTAGTTTTTTTATGAATTAACATTACGAATATTCTTATTTGTTAAGAATTTCTTACATGAAATTTTTTTTACAACTAGTTATTTTTGGAAAATTGTTTCAAAAACCAAAATTTGATATACATTTTATTTTATATAAAAACTTATGAACTAAAACTTACGAACTACTTAAATTAAAACTTAAAACCTACTTAATCTAATACCTAACTATCTTAGTCTATACCTAATCCTATTATTAATTTTTAAAAAACTATCTTTGATAATATTTCAGGGGGAATCTAGCCACCAATAATTCTTATGTATTCGTTTATCCTTTTCAGGGATAAACGTATCATATTTGAGCAAACTACTCTCAATATTATTAGGATTATATTCTATGCACTTGCATGTGGCCCGTCTATTATAGTGATATAATAGGGGGACATGCTCGTTATTTTGAATATACCCTTTAGAGTCAAGGTAGATAAAATGTTCGGGAGCAATATAACCCGTTTTTAAACTATTTTTTATGTACTCTTCATTATGGTAATATATTTTGGATATTAAACCATTTTCATTTGTATTCAGAGATCTTTCAAAGTGATTTCAAACAATTTTTATTACAAAGTTGTCGAATCTGATTATGTTTGCTTTACGGTACAAGCATTTATTGGAGTAAAAATGCTTGTAATCCGTTTCAGGTTTTCTGTGTAGGTTTACGCAAGCTCTTATGCATTTTCGTTCAAATTTTCTTATTCTCTCCATTAGACTTGCACTTATGTTGAACCAAATTGGTGCAGCATATGACATTACAGGTCTAACAAGAGTTTGGTATGCTAAAATTTTTACTCTTTCATCGATAATTTGAGATGCAACTACCGTTTGGATTAGTTTCAATTAAATAATTTAATCCTTTTTGTATTAGAGATGGTGGTTCCATATAAACCTTTTCTTCCAAAGAACTGTTAAGATAAGCGTTTGTAATATCCAATTGACGCACTTTCATTCCAAATCTACAAGCCAGAGCGACCAATAAGCGTATTGAACTGGAACTTGCAACAGGTGAAAAGGTTGCATGGAAATCAACACCAGGTATTTGAGAAAACCCTTTAGCTACGAGTCGGGCCTTTTTATACCCGTATGACTATATAGTCCAAGGGTATAATAAATTTGCCATTACGTTTGTGACGCAGAGAAGGAGGGGGGGTAGATATAGACTCAAGTGTATGGATCGGATCAGATTCGAAAAATAAATCGATTTAGCTATGTATGTCCGTCCGTCCGTCTGTCCGTCCGTCCGCACGATAACTCAAAAACTAAAAGAGCTAGAATCTTGAAATTTTCGCAAATTCATTTTTTTGCAATAGCCGTCATCGCTATTTAAATCCAGCCATTTTGGTCCATGGGTTCGGGTAGCTGCTTCTTTTTTTATATGAGTATTTCTCTGTACCTATTACAGCTGCTTGTCTGAAATTTTGCCAAAAGTAGTTTAGTTTTATGGCCAAAGTTTCTGCAAAATTTGGTTGGTCTCCTGCAGTGGGTTCGTGTAGCTGCCATACAACTTCCTACTTTATATAAGCATTACTCTCCACCTAATGAAGCTGGGTGTCTGAAATTTTGCCAAAAATAGTTTAGTGTATTGGCCAAGGTTACAGCAAAATTTGGTTGGTCTATTGCAGAGGGTTCGAGTAGCTGACATACAACTCCTTCTTTTATATGAGTATTCCACTAAACTTAATAAAGTATGTTTGATTTTTTGCCAAAAGTAATTAACCGGATGATATAATGTATATGTTACGGTCATACGGGTATCCCAGAGTTGACACAGTCTACTCTACTACACTCTTCCTCGTTCTTTTAAAAATCTATCAAATTCCGTATTAATATACTCAGTACCGTTGTCGGATTGTAAATATCGTATTTTTCTTCCAGTAATATTTTCCATAACAGCAACATATTCCTTAAACTTATTATGTAGTTTAGTATAATGTAACATATACTGTGGTGCAAGTATTTAAACTTCTTTGTTCTAAAATGAAAACGGTTTGACCGATTGACTTCAAATTTTGTATACGTGATGCTCTTTGAGAATTGAGTAGACGCCGACGGGTGGTCAAAAAAAATTTTGGGTCCAAATTTTGTCCGATTTTACGAAATTCTGCTTTGGCTTAAAAAAAAGCCCCAAAAAATTTTTTGTTGAGTTCCATTAACCCATTGCGGCCCAACAGCTTTTTATAGGTTTTTTCAATATTTTACTCTAAATTCGAAACGGTTTGACCGATTGACTTCAAATTTTGTATACGTGATGCTCTTTGAGAATTGAGTAGACATTATTGACAGTTTTGGAATTTGTTAACCCATGTAGGGCCGACGGGTGGTCAAAAAAAATTTTGTGTCCAAATTTTGTCCGATTTTACGAAATTCTGCTTTGGCTTAAAAAAAAGCCCCAAAAATTTTTTTGTTGAGTTCCATTAACCCATTGCGGCCCAACAGCTTATTATAGGTTTTTTTCAATATTTTACTCTAAATACGAAACGGTTTGACCGATTGACTTGAAATTTTGTATACGTGATTCTCCTTGAGAATTGAGTTGACACTATTAATAGTTTTGGAATTTGTAAACCCATGTCGGGCCGACGGGTGGTCAAAAAAAATTTTGGGTCCAAATTTTGTCCGATTTTACGAAATTCTGCTTTAGCTTTAAAGAAATCCCCTAAAAAAATTTTGTTGAGTTCCATTAACCCATTGCGGCCCAAAAGCTTTTTATAGGTTTTTTTAATACTTTACTCTAAATTCGAAACAGTTTGACCAATTGACTTCAAATTTTGTATACGTGATGCTCCTTGAGAATTGAGTTGACACTACTAACAGTTTTGGAATTTATTAACCCATGTTGGGCCGACGGGGTGTCAAAAAAATTTTGGGTCCGAATTTTGTCCGATTTTATGAAATTCTGCTTTGGCTAAAAAGAAAACCCACAAAAAAATTTTATTAACTTGCATTAACCCATTGGGGCCAACAGCTTTTTATAGGTTTTTTCAATACTTAACTCTAAATTAAAAACGGTTTGACCGATTTTCTTTAAATTTTATATACGTGCTCCCCTGTGAGAATTGAGTTGACACTATTAACAGATTTTAAATTTGTTAACCCATGTCGGTCAAAATAATTTTGGAAGCTAGTATTGTCAAAATTTGCGAAGTACTGCTTTGGCTAAAAAGAAAGCCTCAAAAAATTTTGTTGAGTGATTTGGAAGCAAATTACGTCCAATTTTGCGCAATACTGCTTTGCCCAAAGAGAAAGTGTAGTTCCGTTAACCCAGTGGGGCTCAGTGGCTTTTAATAGATTTTTGCGTTACTTAACTCTAAATTAGAAACGATTTGACCGGTTTACTTCAAATTTTATATGTGTGAAGCAACTTGAAAATGGAGTTGAATCTGTTAACAGTCGGTCCTGCGATTTTTCAAAAAATTTTTTTGGAAGTAAATTACGTCAAAATTTGGAAAGTAGTTCGTACTGCTTTGAATTACAGAAAGTTTCGAAAATTACTAGAATAATCCCAGAAAAATCGTTTTAAGAAGATTGCTTTCACACATTTTAAAATTTACATGTGTAAACCATGTGTAAGTTTTGTGTTAACTTTTTGCAGTAACATCAAATTCAATTAAACCTCCATTGAGAGGCGCAGCAACGCGCACCGGGTATTAGCTAGTCCTTAATATAACTTCTTTGATGCATAATAATTTTTTTTATTTTCGTCATATTCATATTGAATTCCTAAACAATGACGCAGTTCGCCAATATCTTTTGTTTCAAATGCTAACTTTATATGTTTAACAAATTTATTAATTAATTCATCATTGCTAGAACAAACTAGTATGTCATCCACATATACTAGTATAAACAACATATTCTCTGTATTTTCATTATGATAATACAAGCAAGTATCGTATTGAGACTGTTTAGCACCAAATTTTAAAATTTCATCAGTTAATCGTTTGTGCCATTGTAGTCCAGATTGTTTAAGACCATACAAGGCACGTTGCAGTAAAAAACCTTTATTTCCATTTAAAATAGTATTCTTAATTTCCTTTGACTTAGTTGAGATTTTTTTTTTTTTATTTTTGTTTTAACTTTTTTTTATTTTATTCATTTCTTTTAATTTACAATTAGTAAAAAAAGCTTACAAAACTAATATTTATTCTAATTTTATTTTACGACTAAAACCTTAAACACTATAGTTTAATCTTTTTAGTTTTTTTATGAATTAACATTACGAATATTCTTATTTGTTAAGAATTTCTTACATGAAAGTTTTTTTACAACTAGTTATTTTTGGAAAATTGTTTCAAAAACCAAAATTTGATATACATTTTATTTTATATAAAAACTTATGAACTAAAACTTACGAACTACTTAAATTAAAACTTAAAACCTACTTAATCTAATACCTAACTATCTTAGTCTATACCTAATCCTATTATTAATTTTTAAAAAACTATCTTTGATAATATTTCAGGGGGAATCTAGCCACCAATAATTCTTATGTATTCGTTTATCCTTTTCAGGGATAAACGTATCATATTTGAGCAAACTACTCTCAATATTATTAGGATTATATTCTATGCACTTGCATGTGGCCCGTCTATTATAGTGATATAATAGGGGGACATGCTCGTGGTTTTGAATATACCCTTTAGAGTCAAGGTAGATAAAATGTTCGGGAGCAATATAACCCGTTTTTAAACTATTTTTTATGTACTCTTCATTATGGTAATATATTTTGGATATTAAACCATTTTCATTTGTATTCAGAGATCTTTCAAAGTGATTTCAAACAATTTTTATTACAAAGTTGTCGAATCTGATTATGTTTGCTTTACGGTACAAGCATTTATTGGAGTAAAAATGCTTGTAATCCGTTTCAGGTTTTCTGTGTAGGTTTACGCAAGCTCTTATGCATTTTCGTTCAAATTTTCTTATTCTCTCCATTAGACTTGCACTTATGTTGAACCAAATTGGTGCAGCATATGACATTACAGGTCTAACAAGAGTTTGGTATGCTAAAATTTTTACTCTTTCATCGATAATTTGAGATGCAACTACCGTTTGGATTAGTTTCAATTAAATAATTTAATCCTTTTTGTATTAGAGATGGTGGTTCCATATAAACCTTTTCTTCCAAAGAACTGTTAAGATAAGCGTTTGTAATATCCAATTGACGCACTTTCATTTCAAATCTACAAGCCAGAGCGACCAATAAGCGTATTGAACTGGAACTTGCAACAGGTGAAAAGGTTGCATGGAAATCAACACCAGGTATTTGAGAAAACCCTTTAGCTACGAGTCGGGCCTTTTTATACCCGTATGACTATATAGTCCAAGGGTATAATAAATTTGCCATTACGTTTGTGACGCAGAGAAGGAGGGGGGGTAGATATAGACTCAAGTGTATGGATCGGATCAGATTCGAAAAATAAATCGATTTAGCTATGTATGTCCGTCCGTCCGTCTGTCCGTCCGTCTGTCCGTCCGTCCGCACGATAACTCAAAAACTAAAAGAGCTAGAATCTTGAAATTTTCGCAAATTCATTTTTTTGCAATAGCCGTCATCGCTATTTAAATCCAGCCATTTTGGTCCATGGGTTCGGGTAGCTGCCACACAACTTCTTTTTTTATATGAGTATTTCTCTGTACCTATTACAGCTGCTTGTCTGAAATTTTGCCAAAAGTAGTTTAGTTTTATGGCCAAAGTTTCTGCAAAATTTGGTTGGTCTCCTGCAGTGGGTTCGTGTAGCTGCCATACAACTTCCTACTTTATATAAGCATTACTCTCCACCTAATGAAGCTGGGTGTCTGAAATTTTGCCAAAAATAGTTTAGTGTATTGGCCAAGGTTACAGCAAAATTTGGTTGGTCTATTGCAGAGGGTTCGAGTAGCTGACATACAACTCCTTCTTTTATATGAGTATTCCACTAAACTTAATAAAGTATGTTTGATTTTTTGCCAAAAGTAATTAACCGGATGATATAATGTATATGTTACGGTCATACGGGTATCCCAGAGTTGACACAGTCTACTCTACTACACTCTTCCTCGTTCTTTTAAAAATCTATCAAATTCCGTATTAATATACTCAGTACCGTTGTCGGATTGTAAATATCGTATTTTTCTTCCAGTAATATTTTCCATAACAGCAACATATTGCTTAAACTTGTTTAAAACTTCAGATTTTTATACCCGTATGACTATATAGTCCAAGGGTATAATAAATTTGCCATTACGTTTGTGACGCAGAGAAGGAGGGGGGGTAGATATAGACGCAAGTGTATGGATCGGATCAGAATCGAAAAATAAATCGATTTAGCTATGTATGTCCGTCCGTCCGTCCGTCCGTCCGTCTGTCCGTCTGTCCGTCTGTCCGTCTGTCCGTCTGTCCGTCTGTCCGTCTGTCCGTCTGTCCGTCTGTCCGTCTGTCCGTCCGTCCGTCCGTCATCACGATAACTCAAAAAGTAAAGGAGCTAGGATTATGAAATTTTCACAAATTCGTTTTTATGCAAAAAACGGAATCGAGTTTTAAATTCAGCCATTTTGGTCCACGGGTTCGAGTACCTGCCATACAACTTCTAATTTTATATGAGCATTACTCTATACCTATGGAAGCTGCGTGTCTGAAATTTTGCCAAAAGTAGTTTAGTATAATGGCCAAAGTTACTGCAAAATTTGGTTGGTCTACTGCAGAGGGTTCGAGTAGCTGCTATACAACTCCTTCTTTTATATGAGCTTTACACTACAACTGATGAAGCTGGGTGTCTGAAATTTTACAAAAAATAGTTTAGTGTAATGGCCAAAGTTACTGCAAAATTTAGTTGGTCTACTGCTGAGGGTTCGAGTAGCTGCCATAGAACTCCTTCTTTTATATGAGGATTACACTACACCAAATGAAGCTGGGTGTCTGAAATTTTGCCAAAAATAGTTTAGTGTAATGGCCAAAGTTACTGCAAAATTTGGTTGGTCTACTGCAAAGGGTTCAAGTAGCTGCCATACAACTCCTTCTTTTATATGAGCAATACTCTACACCTAATAAAGCTGAATGTTTGAAATTTTGCCAAAAGTAATTAACCGGATGATATAATGTATATGTTACGGTCATACGGGTATCCCAGAGTTGACACAGTCTACTCTACTACACTCTTCCTTGTTTATTAATAAAGTACACCTCGCACCATTTTGAGCAGTCATCGATGAAAGTCACGAAGTACCTAGATTTTCCGAGAGATTCCACCCTCATAGGACCACAAACGTCGCTATAAATTAACTCTAGCACTTTAGTTTTTCTTTCAGAAATTTTAGGGTATGGTAGAGCAGTCATTTTTGCTTTAATGCAAACATCACATTCAAAATCATTATACTTTATTTATACCCGTATGACTATATAGTCCAAGGGTATAATAAATTTGCCATTACGTTTGTGACGCAGAGAAGGAGGGGGGGTAGATATAGACTCAAGTGTATGGATCGGATCAGAATCGAAAAATAAATCGATTTAGATATGTATGTCCGTCCGTCCGTCCGTCCATCCGTCCGTCCATCCGTCCGTCCATCCGTCCGTCCATCCGTCCGTCATCACGATAACTCAAAAAGTAAAGGAGCTAGGATTATGAAATTTTCACAGATTCGTTTTTATGCAAAAAACGGAATCGAGTTTTAAATTCAGCCAATTTGGTCCACGGGTTCGAGTACCTGCCATACAACTTCTAATTTTATATGAGCATTACTCTATATCTATGGAAGCTGCGTGTCTGAAATTTTGCCAAAAGTAGTTTAGTATAATGGCCAAAGGTACTGCAAAATTTGGTTGGTCTACTGCAGAGGGTTCGAGTAGCTGCCATACAACTCCTTCTTTTATATGAGCTTTACACTACACCTGATGAAGCTGGGTGTCTGAAATTTTGCAAAAAATAGTTTAGTGTAATGGCCAAAGTTACTGCAAAATTTAGTTGGTCTACTGCTGAGGGTTCCAGTAGCTGCCATACAACTCCTTTTTATACCCGTATGACTATATAGTCCAAGGGTATAATAAATTTGCCATTACGTTTGTGACGCAGAGAAGGAGGGGGGGTAGATATAGACTCAAGTGTATGGATCGGATCAGAATCGAAAAATAAATCGATTTAGCTATGTATGTCCGTCCGTGCGTGCGTCTGTCCGTCCGTCATCACGATAACTCAAAAAGTAAAGAATCTAGGATTATGAAATTTTCACAAATTCGTTTTTATGCAAAAAACGGAATCGAGTTTGAAATTCAGCCATTTTGGTCCACGGGCTCGAGTACCTGCCATACAACTTCTAATTTTATATGAGCATTACTCTATACCTATGGAAGCTGCGTGTCTGAAATTTTGTCAAAAGTAGTTTAGTATAATGGTCAAAGTTACTGCAAAATTTGGTTGGTCTACTGCAGAGGGTTCGAGTAGCTGCCATACAACTCCTTCTTTTCAACAAGTCTTATATGAGCTTTACAATACACCTGATGAAGCTGGGTATCTGAAATTTTGCAAAAAATAGTTTAGTGTAATGGCCAAAGTTACTGCAAAATTTAGTTGGTCTACTGCTGAGGGTTCGAGTAGCTGCCATACAACTCCTTCTTTTATATGAGGATTACACTACACCAAATGAAGCTGGGTGTCCGAAATTTTGCCAAAAATAGTTTAGTGTAATGGCCAAAGTTACTGCCAAATTTGGTTGGTCTACTGCAAAGGGTTCGAGTAGCTGCCATACAACTCCTTCTTTTATATGAGCATTACTCTACACCTAATAAAGCTGAATGCTTGAAATTTTGCCAAAAGTAATTAACCGGATGATATAATGTATATGTTACGGTCATACGGGTATCCCAGAGTTGACACAGTCTACTCTACTACACTCTTCCTCGTTTTATATGAGGATTACACTACACCAAATGAAGCTGGGTGTCTGAAATTTTGCCAAAAATAGTTTAGTGTAATGGCCAAAGTTACTGCAAAATTTGGTTGGTCTACTGCAAAGGGTTCGAGTAGCTGCCATACAACTCCTTCTTTTATATGAGCATTACTCTACACCTAATAAAGCTGAATGTTTGAAATTTTGCCAAAAGTAATTAACCGGATGATATAATGTATATGTTACGGTCATACGGGTATCCCAGAGTTGACACAGTTTACTCTACTACACTCTTCCTCGTTTATTGTTTAATTTTATATTTTTAATTTTATTTGATAATTTATAAATGTCATTTATATTTAAATGACCTAGGCGACGATGCCATAAATTTAAATTTTGCAAGTCATCTCTGTATGTTGTACTTAAATTTACAATCATTTCAGGCATATCTTCTTCTACAAAGTACAAATTACCATATCTTTTTGCTTTGAAAATTACTTTTCCTTTATTATCTAAAATTAGAGCATACTCTCTTTTAAAGAGAACTTCAAAATTATTATTAGTTATTTTTGCAATTGATAAAAGGTTTGTTTTCAGATTAGGTACTAATAACACTTCCTTCAAACTGACATGTGATTTATTAATATTAGAATTTACCTTAATTTCAACCGTACCTTCTTCACTAACATCATCAAGATCACCATTTGCTAATTTTAAATTCTTACAATTTGTTGTAGATATTTTACTAAATTTATTTTCCTTATTGTAAAGATGCGCCGTGCAACCGCTATCCAAGCACCAAAAAAATTTTTTATTATTGTTTAACTCGTCTAATTGTGAATTACAATTTTCTGTTTTGCTAAACATAGAGAAATCTGTTTTATTATTATTATTTAAAAAATTTATACCCTTTTGATTTTTTTGTTTACATTCAGAAACCTTATGCTTAAACTGGTGACATCTATAACACTTAAAAAACTTGTTTTTGTCGTTGTTCTTCTTATAATTTTGTTTTGTTTTGTCAGTAGCTATAAATGCATCTGGCGTTCTGTTGTTGCTATTATTATTTATTTTCGATGTGCTTTCTTCCAAAATTTTTATTCTCAATATTTCCAGGGCAGGCAATTCGTCTCTTGTTTTGATTGCACATTTAAAACTTTCAAAACTGGATGGTAATGAATTTAAAAGCAATATCGATAATAAATCGTGATTTATTGTTATATCAATATCTTGAAGTTTGTCCACTATATCGAAGAATTTTCTAGTGTGTTCATGGACATCATCACCATCATGAATTTTCATTGTAGTCAACGCTTCCAATAAGCATGCCTTTCTAACTGGTCCTTTAGACACGTAAATTTCTTTTAATTTCGACCACATTTCTTTAGAAGTATCGCAATTTTTGACTTGTTTAATTTCGGAAGGTGAAATTGACAAAATAATGTCCGCTTTTGCCTTATCGTCATTCTCATTCAACTCATCCACAGCCGCTTCACCATCCGTATCATCTGCCTTAGGAACAGGTTTCAGTTTTAAACCATTCACATGTTTCCATAGACCATTTTTGGTTAGTACAGCTTTCATCTGAAGTGACCATGTGTCATAGTTATCTTTCGACAACAGCTCCAAACGTGTTACACCGAGTGAATTCATTGCTCCACGTTTTTATACCCGTATGACTATATAGTCCAAGGGTATAATAAATTTGCCATTACGTTTGTGACGCAGAGAAGGAGGGGGGGTAGATATAGACTCAAGTGTATGGATCGAATCAGAATCGAAAAATAAATCGATTTAGCAATGTATGTCCGTCCGTCTGTCCGTCCGTCTGTCCGTTCGTCCGTCCGTCCGTCATCACGATAACTCAAAAAGTAAAGGAGGTAGGATTATGAAATTTTCACAAATTCGTTTTTATGCAAAAAACGGAATCGAGTTTTAAATTCAGCCATTTTGGTCCACGGGTTCGAGTACCTGCCATACAACTTCTAAATTTATATGAACATTACTCTATACCTATGGAAGCTGCGTGTCTGAAATTTTGCCAAAAGTAGTTTAGTATAATGGCCAAAGTTACTGAAAAATTTGGTTGGTCTACTGCAGAGGGTTCGAGTAGCTGCCATACAACTCCTTCTTTTATATGAGCTTTACACTACACCTGATGAAGCTGGGTGTCTGAAATTTTACAAATAATAGTTTAGTGTAATGGCCAAAGTTACTGCAAAATTTAGTTGGTCTACTGCTGAGGATTCGAGTAGTTGCCATACAACTCCTTTTTATACCCGTATGACTATATAGTCCAAGGGTATAATAAATTTGCCATTACGTTTGTGACGCAGAGAAGGAGGAGGGTAGATATAGACTCAAGTGTATGGATCGGATCAGAATCGAAAAATAAATCGATTTAGCTATGTATGTCCGTCCGTCCGTCCGCCCGTCCGTCCGTCTGTCCGTCCGTCCGTCCGTCCGTCCGTCCGTCATCACGATAACTCAAAAAGTAAAGGAGCTAGGATTATGAAATTTTCACAAATTCGTTTTTATGCAAAAAACGGAATCGAGTTTGAAATTCAGCCATTTTGGTCCACGGGTTCGAGTACCTGCCATACAACTTCGAATTTTATATGAGCATTACTCTATACCTATGGAAGCTGCGTGTCTGAAATTTTGCCAAAAGTAGTTTAGTATAATGGCCAAAGTTACTGCAAAATTTGGTTGGTCTACTGCAGAGAGTTCGAGTAGCTGCCATACAACTCCTTCTTTTATATGAGCTTTACACTACACCTGATGAAGCTGGGTGTCTGAAATTTTGCAAAAAATAGTTAAGTGTAATGGCCAAAGTTACTGCAAAATTTAGTTGGTCTACTGCTGAGGGTTCGAGTAGCTGCCATACAACTCCTTTTTTTATATGAGGATTACACTACACCAAATGAAGCTGGGTGTCTGAAATTTTGCCAAAAATAATTTAGTTTAATGGCCAAAGTTACTGCAAAATTTGGTTGGTCTACTGCAAAGGGTTCGAGTAGCTGCCATACAACTCCTTCTTTTATATGAGCATTACTCTACACCTAAAAAAGCTGAATATTTAAAATTTTGCCAAAAGTAATTAACCGGATGATATAATGTATATGTTACGGTCATACGGGTATCCCAGAGTTGACACAGTCTAGTCTACTACACTCTTCCTCGTTTTATATGAGGATTACACTACACCAAATGAAGCTGGGTGTCTGAAATTTTGCCAAAAATAGTTTAGTGTAATGGCCAAAGTTACTGCAAAATTTGGTTGGTCTACTGCAAAGGGTTCGAGTAGCTGCCATACAACTCCTTCTTTTATATGAGCATTACTCTACACCTAATAAAGCTGAATGTTTGAAATTTTGCCAAAAGTAATTAACCGGATGATATAATGTATATGTTACGGTCATACGGGTATCCCAGAGTTGACACTGTCTACTCTACTACACTCTTCCTCGTTATACCCGTATGACTTTATAGTCCAAGGGTATAATAAATTTGCCATTACGTTTGTGACGCAGAGAAGGAGGGGGGGTAGATATAGACTCAAGTGTATGGATCGGATCAGAATCGAAAAATAAATCGATTTAGCTATGTATGTCCGTCCGTCCGTCCGTCTGTCCGTCTGTCCGTCTGTCCGTCTGTCCGTCTGTCCGTCCGTCCGTCCGTCCGTCCGTCATCACGATAACTCAAAAAGTAAAGGAATTAGGATTATGAAATTTTCACAAATTCGTTTTTATGCAAAAAACGGAATCGAGTTTTAAATTCAGCCATTTTGGTCCACGGGTTCGAGTACCTGCCATACAACTTCTAATTTTATATGAGCATTACTCTATACCTATGAAAGCTGCGTGTCTGAAATTTTGCCAAAAGTAGTTTAGTATAATGGCCAAAGTTACTGCAAAATTTAGTTGGTCTACTGCTGAGGGTTCGAGTAGCTGCCATACAACTCCTTCTTTTATATGAGGATTACACTACACCAAATGAAGCTGGGTGTCTGAAATTTTGCCAAAAATAGTTTAGTGTAATGGCCAAAATTACTGCAAAATTTGGTTGGTCTACTGCAGAGGGTTCGAGTAGCTGCCATAACACTCCTTCTTTTATATAAGCTTTACACTACACCTGATGAAGCTGGGTGTCTGAAATTTTGCAAAAAAATAGTTTAGTGTAATGGCCAAAGTTACTGCAAAATTTAGTTGGTCTACTGCAAAGGGTTCGAGTAGCTGCCATACAACTCCTTCTTTTATATGAGCATTACTCTACACCTAATGAAGCTGAATGTTTGAAATTTTGCCAAAAGTAATTAACCGGATGATATAATGTATATGTTACGGTCATACGGGTATCCCAGAGTTGACACAGTCTACTCTACTACACTCTTCCTCGTTTTTTTTAATATTTATACGTAATACAAAAAAAATTTGTTAACCTTTAAAACTTTGTTTTTTTTAATTATTTTTTTTTTTTTTAAATTATTTTTGTTTTTAAATTTAGAGCACTGGGCCCATAACCTTTTAATTTGTTATAAAAATAGAAAAAAACGAGGAAGAGTGTAGTAGAGTAGACTGTGTCAACTCTGGGATATCCGTATG
>CAUJBZ010000627.1:25179-46466 GCA_963082915.1 Dolichopus griseipennis
GGTCCGCGTTGCTGGCCCCCGTCCGTGTTGCTGGTCCCGGTCCATGTTTCCATAGAGTCAAAGCAAAAGCTCAAATGACTGGAGTTTAATTTTAAATAAAGGAAAAAATTCTTTGAAATCTCTTGGGGTTGAATTTTTTGTACACATAATAAATTTTTAATTTTAATTAAAAACAAATTTTTTAAATTTTAAATTAAATTCTTTCCTTTTTTTTATAATCTAATTATAATCAAAATGCCGACTAATTTTGAAAAAACAAAATTCAACTGAAAATAAATATATATATGTATATATATAGATTTATATATATATGCACGTTTGAATATATATACTAGTATCGCCCTGTGCTCGAAATTCGAGCTATTTTTGCTTTTAAGCTAACATATAAAATTCGTTTTGTGTAAATTATATTAGACTATACTTATACATAATAAAAATTATGCCAACAGTGTTGTCAACAATTCTTGCGCTTGAAATTTGCTTAAAAAAAATTTATAATTTTTCTTAATTATTAAAACGTTGTTAAGTACCGATTTTTGAGTTTTATTTCTATTGCTTAAGCCGCTTTAAAGAGAGGATAAATTGGTACAGTTAAATTAAATTAAAATTCTAAATACATATAAATATTATTCTAATAAATACATATTTCTAAACATATACATATATTTATTGAAGTCAAGAACCCAAAATTCGAGTTAATGCTGTCCTTCATATAGTAAACTGTACTTTTCATAAACATTTTAGTACGATATGAACTATGTTGTACGTATTCTGTATCCTAATTAAAAAACTCTATGAATACATAATATGTACAACAAAATATAACATATCATAATTTATAAGTTTAGTAATTAGTATTATATTATATTGAAGCTGCCAGAAGTACAAATAATAGTCAAGTTGACCGAAGTCGTTTTTTAAATTTCAATCTTAAGATTTATAGCAAAAAAAAAAGTTTTTCAATAAATCAAAGAATAAATGTTTCCTACCCTTTTTTCATTTTTAAATTTAATAGCTACATAGGTAAATTTTACTACAAATGTAAGCCTTTTTAAAAATCTGAAAACATGCGAAAAATGATTCTGAATTGCTTAGTTTACTTTATACCTTTTTGTCTAGTTTATTTATTTTATATTTCCTAAGTTTTTTATTGACAAAAATATATTTCTATACATGGTCATTAGCCATGACTCATAAGTTTCTTAAAACAAATAAATATTATTGCTTTTATTCCTTTAAGAGGAGTAAACTCTTTTCTACTCTCAACTATTGCCAGCTACTTCAGCCCTTGTAAAAGAGTATATGACAGAGTAGATAAATAATTTCCGGCAGATGGCTTTAATTAAAATTCTCTTGAATAGGAATTATGTTAAATCATATTTTTTATTTGATAACCAATAAGCACTTACCCCATTCCATATTAAAAAATATTCTTTATATTTATATCAGCAATAAACCTTAATTTTTTCACTTTATTAATATTTAAATACTATTAAATACAATTAACTTCTCAAATGACAGGTGGTTTTAAAATGTCAAATATATATATGATGATAATCTGACAATTATGTACTCCTGAAACAAAAATTAACGTTCCATTTACAAACTACGCCTATCTAATATTCATGTACACTTTTTGATATATAAAATTCGTTCGTTTTGTCAAAGTAAAACTAAAAATAGTTTTTTTAATTATAAAAAAACATTATTCGATGTTGTAAGTGTGAAATAAACTTTTCAATTATTAGAATGAAATCTAAAACATACGACGTACAATTTTTATACGGCAGTACGTCAATACGTCTGTCTACATATCCATTATCGGTAAATCGATACGCGCGTACAATATTTAATTTATCAAAAATATTTATTTGAATGTTTTAATTTAGTACCTACAAAAAATATTTTTAATTTCATATTATAGGTATTTTGAATATAAGATATTTTTTAATAAAAATTATTGTAAAAAAATATTATTTTTTAAAACATAATATTAGACATATAAGAAAAACCAATAATAATATTTTTATACATTTTGTCAATATTTGTAAATTTTAAAAGTCCGAGATACAGTACATTGCGTTACGCGTATTTTCGCTGCTCTAATGAAAATTTATGAACCTATTTATTTCTCAATTTTTTGACAGATATTATACGCTTCGCGCTTTTATTTAGGTTAGGACCTAAGGAACAAATAACTTTTTTTGAAAAAGATAACTTTTTTAGTTTTGCAAACATATTGTACCTACTGTAGGTATTTTTAATTTATTTGAATATTTGTATGTTTTAAACTAAATTATTTAAAAAAAAATGTTATTTTAAAATATTTTATTTTTAAAATTTAATCGCAGCAGCATAATAAAAAACAATTACAATATGTATTTTTATACACTTTGTCAATTTTTAAATTTTAAAACTCTGAGGTACAGTACGTCGCGTATGCTTTCATGTAAATTTTTTTACGTAACTAATTATTTCAAAATTTTTTGACAGAAACTGAATGCCGTACATGCTGATTTTGGCTGATCCATAAGAAACAAATCATTTTTCTTAAGAAATATTATTTTTTTTTTTAAGTTTCTGCATATTTCAGAATTCGGTTTTTAATTTTACGAAAAACTTAACAAAAAGCAACCACAATTTACGATTTACAAAAAAAGTTTTTTTTTAGTACCTACTGTATTATAATAAATTGCAAACAAAAACAAAATACAGTACTTTTCGGTTATAACGCCCATTATGGGACTGCAAATATTCGTCGTAATAAACGAATGTCGTTTTAAAAGAATGCTGTGAATTTTGAAAAATTAGTATAAGACTTGAACATTGTAGAATGTGCTGATTCTAGAATGGACACTTCGAACTCATTTGCTAACATTTTATTTGATGTGTCAGCCTCAAGCCTATGTATAGCGCTTTTTCTTCTATTGATATTTTTTTTTGTATTTGTGATGCGTTATTATGATTGTTTTTAAAAAACACTTAATTAATCGCCAAGCAAAATTATTAGATATAATAAGTTTAAATAAAAGAAATATCAATGTAATAAAAAACTTACATTTTTAGGTAAAATTTAATTCTTTATCAAAAAGTGTAAAGTTTATTATAATTAAAATTGAACTGAGTTCGTTATAAATGAAAACTACTGTATAAACCAAATGTATTGCTTTAATTTCGAACAGCTCTCATGTAAAAATACTCATGTCGAATACTCACTAAAGAAAAATGAGAATGAGTTAAAATTACTTCTCGAAACCATCGAAGCAAGATATGAGGAAAGACTCAAAAACATAAAAATAGCTCAAATTTCTTGTGAGAATAGCGTATTAGAGATAAAAAAAATGAGTAAATTATCAGAAACAATTATTGAAAACCAAAACAAAAATAATAAACAAGAAGAGCAACATCGAATGAATTGTGAAAATAGTTTGAAAGAGATTAAAAAAATGAGTAAATTATCGGAAACAATTATTGAAAACCAAAATAAAAAAAAATATGCAAGAACAAAAGAATAGCAACAAAAAAGTTAGCAACAAAAATGTTGTTAATAAAGTTATTGTTAAACCAAAAAAAGCTAATCAGAGTATAAAAAAAAACTAAATCAGATATTAGTGATAATATTGATATTTGTAACATGCATGTTGAAATTGATAATGTTTATGAAAGGAAAGATGGTTCAATTTCAATATGCTGTGCAAATAAAAATTCTGCAGAAATATTGCAAAAAGAAATTTCAACGAAAATTTGTGATGATTATGAGATTGTTATGCCTAATATGTATAACCCTAAAATTTTAATAAGCGGCATGAAGGAGCAATTAAGTGAAGAAAAAATTATTAATGCCATTAAAATTCAAAATAAAATCATTTGTGAAAAAATTGAATGTAAAAAATTTATGAATCCTATAGAAATAGATCTGTTTATAATGCAATATTAGAAGTTGATGGAAAAGCATTCAAACAAATAATGGATTTAAAAAGATTAATGATTGGTTGGAATTCATGTATAGTATATGAGAAAATGAGTGTTCTAAGGTGTTTCAAATGCTTAGGCTTTAATCACAAAGCAAGTATTTGTAAGAACAAAGAATGCTGTTTTAAGTGTGGAAGTGAGGAACATAAAAAAGAAGATTGCAAAGAAGCAACACAGAAATGCATAAGCTGTATTAGAGTCAAAGAAAGTTTAAAACTGTCAGATGAAGAATGTGATATTTATCATAATACTTTTAGTTCGACTTGCAAAGTATATTCAAAGAAGCTTAGAATGGAGACAGAAAATATTGAATACTAGCAACCAAAGCAAATTAGGTGTCTATATTTAAATATCCAAGGCTTAATAAATAATTTTGCAGAGTTGCAAACGATTATAACAGAAAAAGTAGATTTTGTGTGCATTTCGGAAACTCACCTATTAAGTGATGACGATGACTCATTAATAAGATTAAACAACTATCATCTTATAAGAAGTAATAGCTGCTCCAGACATACGGGTGGGGTCACATTTTACATAAAAAACTCATGGAGTTATGAAATAATTAAAAGTGATAGTTTTGAAAATGAATGTTGGTATATAATTTTAAAAGTATATAATGGTAAAAATACTTTCTTGTTATTTGGTTTATATAGATCACCGAAATATTTGAATATAAATTCTAGTTTTTTAAATTATTTTAAGACTATTTTGGAAGAATTAAATGAAGTAAAAGATACTGTTATTATTATTGGAGATTTTAATATAAATTGGCGAATTAATAATAATATTAAAAATTTTTGTGAACAAATAATAATCGACAATGCTTTTAAACAGTTAATTAATAAATATACTAGAATTACTAACACTTCAAAAACTATTATAGACTGGGTAATAACTAATAAATATAGTGATATTTTAGCATATATAGACAATAATTCAAAGATAAGTGATCATGAAACTATTAGAATTGATATAAGAATAAACAACAAAGTAGAAGATAAAAATAAAACAATAAAAGTGTTAAGATATAATAAACGAAATTTTCTATATAATATAACTAGAAATGATATAATGACTGTATATTATAATGATGTTAACTTTTGTGCTAACAAATTTAATTTTAACTTAAAACAATTATTAAAAAATTTTATTGTGGAATATAAGTGTAAATTTACTAAATTAAAATGGTTTAAAAATGAGCATAAAATTTTAAAAAATAAGAAAATTCAACAATATGAACTTGCGAAATGGTCAAATAACATAAATGAGTGGAATAAATACAAAAAACTAAGAAATATATATAAAAATAAAATTAATAAATCTAAAAATTCGTATATAAATAATAAAATTGTAGGATCCAAAGACCAAAAATCTATGTGGGTAAATATTAAAAATTTTGTTTTAAATAAAGGTGTCAATGAAATAGGTGAAATAATTTTTGATAACATAACAATTAATGATAATCTAACTATAGCTAATAAGTTTAATAAATTTTTTACGGAAAGCATTAATGAAATTAATAGAAACATTAGTTATGAAGATTATGTAAACTTTATTGAAAGAAAACCTCATATCTTCAAATTTAAAACAATAACTATTAATGACTTAAAAATGATATTAAAATCTTTGAATAAAAAGCGTGATATTAATTTTGTCAATTCTAGAGTATTGTTGGATGCTTTTGAGCTCATTGGTCAAAATTTATTATATATAATTAACAATTCCATATCTTCTGGAATATTCCCTGATGTGTGGAAAGAATCGATTGTTGTTCCAATTGAAAAAGTTAAGAACACAAAGAAAGCGAATGAGTTCAGACCCATTAATACCATTTTAACGGAAGCTAAAATTTTAGAAAAAATTGTATATAACCAGCTTGAAAATTATTTTGAAAAAAACCACTTAATATCGGAATTGCAGTCTGGCTTCAGAAGAGGTCATAGCTGTGAAGCCTTGTTAAACTTAGTTATAATGAATTGGAAAATTTCATTACATGATAACAAAGTAATAGTGGCCGCTTTTTTAGATTTAACACGTGCCTTTGAAACAGTAGATCGTGAAATTTTGTTATTTAAACTTGAGGAGTATGGTATATGTGAAAATGAATTGGAGTGGTTTAAATCGTATCTTAAATTTGGGAGAACTCAAAGAACAAAAGTCAATGGCTGTTTATCAGATTCAATTGAGGTGTTATATGGTGTGCCGCAGGGAAGTATATTGGGTGTATTATTATTTTTAATATTCATTAATGATATGCAGAACGCAGTGCAACATGGTAAATTAATACAATTTGCAGATGATGCTTTGTTGTATGTTACTGGTGATAGTGTAAGTGAATGTATTTCTAAAATAAATATGGATTTAAATAGATTAAGTAAATGGATAAATATGAATAAACTTAAATTAAATGTAGATAAAACAAAATGCTTAATAATTAACGGAAATAATAATGAAAATCTGAATGTTTTGATTGATAATAGAAATATTGAAATAATTGATGAAATAAAATACCTAGGAGTAATAATAGATTGTAAATTGAACTTTAAAAGTCATATTAATTATATTTGTAAAAAGATCGCGAAAAAAATATATTTTTTTAGTAAAATTAGAAATAAAATATCATTAAAATGTGCAATCACATTGTATAACACAATGATCAAACCTCAATTTGAATATTGTTCTTCGATTATTTTTATGTGCAATTCTCAAATGATGGGTAGACTACAAAGGCTACAGAACAAATCGATGAGAGTTGTTTTAAGATTAAATCGTTATGCGTCTGGGCATGCAATGTTGGCTGTATTAAAATGGCTTAATATCGAACAACAAATTAAAATGAATGTTTTGATCATTGTGTTTAAAATAAAAAATGGGCTTTACCCAAATTATTTATGCAATAAAATTGTTTATAATAGAGATATACATGAGTATAATTTGAGAAACAATGATAACTTTAGATTAAATTTTTATAGAAATGAAAAAACAAAAAATATGATTATGTATAAAGGTTTGAAATTATATAATGATCTGCCAATTCAAATAAAAAGTGAAAATCGTTTGAACATTTTTAGAAAACAAATTAAATTATATGTCAAAGATAATATTTAATGTATTTAAATTAAAATGTACTTTATATTAAAATGTAAATTTTAATTATTTTTTCAAAAATGAACTTATGTTTAATTGTAAATAGTTTATAATATGAACTAAATAAATAAATAAATAAAATAAATAAAATAAATAAATTTTTAAATTCATGTACCTATTTATTTGTAAATTTTTTGACAGAAATTATACGTCAACTTTTATTTCAGTTGAAGATTATTTTTTAGTTTTTTTTGCGAACATATTATAGGTATTTTCAATTATTTGGAATGTATGTTTTTTTAAAAAAAATATTATTTTAAAATATTTTATTTTGAAAACTTAATCGTAGCAACACCAGAAAAAACAATTACAATATTTTTATACGCTTTGTCAAATTTTGAAATTTTAAATTCCGAAGTACAGTACATAACATACCTACTTATTTCAAAATTTTTTGACAGAAATGGCACGCCGTATGCATTTATTCTGGTTTATTCCTAAAGAACACATAATTTTTCCTAAGAAATGTAATTTTTTTGTTTCTGCAAGCATATAGCAAAAAAAAAAAAATACAGTAAAGCTCACTTATAACGACCATGAAGAGACAGAAAATATTCGTCGTAATAAAAAAATGTCGTTTTAAAAGAATGCTGTGAATTTTGAAAAATTAATATAAGAATTGAACATTGTAGATTGTGCTAATTCTAGAATGGGCACTTTGAACTCATTTGCTAGATTTTTATTTGATGTGTCAGCCTCACCTCTATGTTTATAGATGTATATATATGCTTTTTCTTGTAATGAAATTTTTTTTGTATTTATGATGCGTTATTATGATTTTTTATTATATTCAAAAATACATATAGTTTAGAGAGAGAAAAATTAAGGTTCTTATTATGTTGAATCGCTTTTATTTTCTGATTTATTAAAAGTTTATAAAATGTACAATAGGTATAAAAATTAGTTTACTAAGCATATTTGAATTTTAATAATTAAAACGCGTTGCAATGTGATCACTTTATAACGTGGTCACTATGCAATGAGTTTTGTGTATGTTAATTTATGGGAATCAAAAAAAATAGAAGATTATACCGGATGCGCATGTTATTATTAATGCGCGTGGGAATGTATAATTTGTATAATTTACATGTAAGGTTTGAATTACAAGAGCATTGTTTGAATAATTTTGTACTTCATTATTAAAGTTAAATTCATTAATTTTAATTCTACAATTATTAAATTTGATAATGTTATTATTTTCTATTACCATTTCGCGTTTGTTACAGGTTTGATTTATTTGGGTAATATCTAAATTTTTCGTTATCAAAAGATCGTCCAAGATTAATTCGATTAATTTTTCTTTAAAAACTTTTACTTTACAAATATTATTAATTTCAAAAATGTTTCTAATGCATTTATTTGAATGTAACTTAAGATTTTTCTTTAAAACGATTCCTGCAATATCTTCAAAAATTTGGTTGTCAAGTATAAGGACCTTTTGGATGTCAGAATCTAGTTGTTCGCCCTGGGAGTTTGGGAATGGAATAACAGCGGCGTTGTAATATTTTCCTTTACAAAAGTTTGGAAGACCAATGGCGAAAATTAATGTTTTGTCCATAAATAGAACTCCGTTTGTAATATAGGGTAAAATTTCTACGGTGATATTGTAAGTATTTATCTCTTCATCCGTAAGAATGTTATGAGCTAGAATTTTTAATTTGCTCATCATAATTATATCGGATATTTTTTCCAATTGTTTATTAAGGAAGTTAATGTCAGCAAAAGCTCGAAGTGTAAAGTAAAATCTTTCTGTTTCAGTTGTTGAGTTATAAGTAATAGATTTAAATATTTGGTTGTACTTTTTTTGTTGGGAGTTTACAAAATCAGTTACTTCGTTAAGATTTTTTATTAAATCGTTATTAATTATGACTTGCTTATTAATTTCATTGGCGACCTGTTCCATATTGCCCGATATAAATTTAATCGCACTGCCTAGAAAGTTAATTAATCCTCGTTTATTTCGTGTGTTGTTTTTGTGAATATGAGGGATTAAAAGATTTAAGTTATGTTTAGCTAGAGTAAGTTCCCTATTTAGAAAGTGTTCCTGATCCAGTTTATCGAGCTTCAAAATTTGTAAGTTGTTTTCGAAATTTTTAATAGATTTCTCGAATATCTTCAAGTCAATAATATGAATTATTTTTCTATAATTATTGACAAAATTCCTTTCGTTTAATTTTAGTACGGTATAACCATTTTCATTTTTTATAGGGATTACTTCTATGTATTGGCTGCGAACGCATAGCAGATGTACGGTTACTATTGTAATGAAGATTGCAAGATTCATCTAAAATTAAAAAAAAATTGTCTTACTATTAATTTTGAAATTTAAATTTTCTTTTTCTTTGGGTGTTATTATACCTAGTATTACGTTTATTACTAATATCGACAATTTTATCATTTTCTATTCTATACTCATGTATCCTTTTATATTTAGGTTTAATTTTGCCTACACTACGATTCTGTACAACGTTTTCTTGAACCATGTAGCTTTTTTCTTTATTCTTATTTAGTTTTTCGATTCTAATTAATTTATCTTCTCGAAATTTTTCTGCTAACATCCTAATTTCTTCGCAACTAATATTTTTTTGAATGAAATCTATTGGTCGTAGTCCCGTTGTGGTGTGAATTGTATTGTTATAAAATATTATGGCTTTTCTAACTCTTTCGTCGAGGTCTTCTTTGTCTATTTTATATACTTCCATTATACGAAGGTGTTCATTTAAAGTACCGTGTAATCTTTCTATGTCGCTATTCCCTGTTTTGCTACCCGCTGTAGTTACATGGCGTTCTATGTTGTTTTCTTTTAAGAATAGCTCTACTGAGTTATGGAGCATACAGCGTTCATTGTCATATATAAGTTTGTCCATTTTTACTAAGTACATTATTCTTTCTTTAATTGACTTCAATATTGAGATCCAAGTTCCATCGTTTAATTTATGCAGGGTTGCATATTTACTGAATTTGTCTATAGTGGTAAGGTACATCACGTTTCTGATAGGAAATCAGATGTCGATGTGGATTATTTTATTAAAAGAGTTAGGGCTTTCTGAAATTTTTAAGGGAATTTTTATGGGATGCCGATCGTGTTTAGCTAGGGTGCATGTTTCGCAATTGTTAATAAAAATTGTAATTAGTTTTAGTAGGTCGGGATGATAGTACTTTTCTTTTAGTTCTTGGAACACTTCATTTATGCCTCGATGGTTATTTTTTAAATGCTCTTCTTTTATAATGGATATATTGTAAATAGGTCTATCAGTTTTTGTAATTATTTTATGCTTTATTTTACTTGTAAATGATAGACCTTCTCCTTCCTTGAAAAATAAATTTTGGAAATCTAACAGCAGATTTTTCAACTTGTGAAAATCTTTTTTGTTTAAATGACTAGCAAAATTTTCGTATGGAATTTTATTGTTATTATTATCTCTTTTTTCAATAAATGTTTCTTCGGACTTGCTATTGTAACAATTATTAGCGTAAATTTCTTCATTAAAGTTTAAAAATATAGGAATAGTAGCGTTATCTGTTATTAAACGTCTACCTTTGTAATCGATTATTGAATTTAATTTCACTAGAATATTATTTCCTATCAATCCATCGAATTGGTTGTGGAAATCGTACTCCAAGAATTTTACGAAATAATTTGTTAAATTAAATTCTTTAAATAGTGGAATTCTGTATTGAATATTACTTTTTTATGATACGACCGAGAACCTTTAATGTATGTGAATGTTCATTTAGCTTCCACTTTGGATTACACGGATTCGGATTTAAAATGCTGTGCTCGGCACCGGTATCAATAATGAATTTTAGTTTTTTAACTGGTTTATTAATGGTTATATAGGGTAGGAGTTTTGGGCTCTTGTTCGAAAATTTCTAGGAACATCGTTTGTTGTATTTACCAAAGTGTCCATTGGTTCAACTTCGTTTCTATTTCTACTTTGTCTATTGTAGCTATTACTAGATCTACGGGATTGAATACTTCTTGTATGTTGCGTTTCTTGATGATTTCCGTTATCATTATTACTAGAATTATTGTTATTCGATTCATAGTTATTATTTCTATAAAAATTAGGAGAGTTTTTATTTCTATGAAAATTAGAAGAGTTATTATTTCTATAAAAATTAGAAGAGTTATTATTTCTATGAAAATTAGAAGAGTTATTATTTCTATGAAAATTAGAAGAGTTATTATTTCTATAGGAATTTGGGTTATAATTATTATCATAATTATTTCTGTTTTGATTGTGAGAATTATTTTGATTATTATAATTGCACATATTTCCATTAGTTTTTATGTTAGACAAAGAAAGATAGTTGGGTTTCTACATCCAATAAGATTTCGAGCTAATAGTGGTAAATTTTCTCTAAAATGTTTAAGAGCTATTCTACTATTTCCTTGTATTTCGTTATTATTTATTTGTCCTGCTAATAAACGTGTATTATTTATTCTAAATAAGAGTGAACTTATTTTTCTATAGAAAATTTCTATGGTAGAAGTGCAACGTGTAGTTCTCAATTCGTCTAATAATTCGGAGACAGGAGTACGCTCTCCATAATTTCGGATAAGACTTGCTTTTATACTGTCCCAATTGTCCATTATACCGTCTCTTATAACGCATTCTTTAGCCTTTCCTTCGATTTTATCTAAAATGTACCCTATAGCGATTGGTTGAGCGACATTATTTAAAACATTTATTAACGGAACTAGTGTGTCTATTCGGTTGACAAATGACAGCAAATTATTTTTGCTACCATTGAAGGGAGTGACATAAGAGATTTGTTTGGCGACGTAAGACAATGCATTAACAACTTGATTATCCATTTTATTTTGTTAAAATGACGGATCTTTTGACAACAAAAAATTTTACAATTTAATTAAATAATGAAATTTATAATTTTAATAAATTTAGGTAAACAGTTTATTTTAGAATTTAGAGTTTTTAAATTTTAAAGCTAAAAATTTTCTTTTTTTTTTTCTTTACAAGGATCTAATACTTAATTTTATTTTAAAGTTTTAAATTGATCTTAAAGTTAAAAAAAAATTTTAAAGCTAATATCTAATAATTAGTTTTATTTTAATTTAATAATTACTTTTATTTTAATGTTTATTTTAATTATTTTGAAGTTAAAAATTTTAAAGCTAATATCTAATATTTTTGTTTTATTTTTAAGTTTATTTTAATTATTTTAAAGTTAAAAATTTTAAAGCTAATATCTATTAAGTAATTTTATTTTAATGTTTTAAGTCTAAGATTTTTTTTTTCTTTTTGTACTTATTATGTACTATAGTTACAGGAAAAAAAATTTTATAAGCTATTAAATAAGTAAATATGTACTTGCATTTATTGTAGATTTTTGTTCTTAATTATTTTTTTTGTTGATCTTCAGTTGGAACTTGATGCCCTAGTTGCTCGAGATGTTTTTCTTCTTTTTTCTTTTTTTTTTTTTTTTTTGTTGTTTTAGAGTTGAGAATGAAATTAGAGCTGACCTTGAGTTTAGATACAATGCTTTGAACTTGACAAACTGCAATGTATTACTTTTTGTTTTTTTTTTTTTGTTTTTTATTTTTAAAGTTTTAATAAAAAATTGTTCTTCACATTGTTCTTTAAATAGTTTTTAGTAACTTAAATAATTTTACACATTTAGATAGATAGTTTTTTCTTTTTTTTGTTATTTAAATAATTATCGGTATTTTATAATTGATTTTATTCACCGTATTATTTAAAATTTTGTTTTGATAATTTTATAGTATTAATTTAAACAGTATTAATATTAGTTTTTGTTTTATTAAAATTAGTTTTTATAATTTCACTGTGCACTAATTTTTTTTTTTTTTTTTTTTATGTTTGATTTAAATAATTATCGGTATTTTATAATTGTTAATTTTATTCACCGTATTATTTAAAACAATTTTTATTTTTTTCACCGACTGCGCCAGTTTAGAGAGAGAAAAATTAAGGTTCTTATTATGTTGAATCGCTTTTATTTTCTGATTTATTAAAAGTTTATAAAATGTACAATAGGTATAAAAATTAGTTTACTAAGCATATTTGAATTTTAATAATTAAAACGCGTTGCAATGTGATCACTTTATAACGTGGTCACTATGCAATGAGTTTTGTGTATGTTAATTTATGGGAATCAAAAAAATAGAAGATTATACCGGATGCGCATGTTATTATTAATGCGCGTGGGAATTTGTTTAGGGAGGAAAGGTGAACGGATAATTTTATATAACAATATAAAAATACTAAAATAATTACCAAGCAACATTATTAGATATAATAATTTTAAATAAAAGAAATATAAATGTAATAAACAACTTACATTTTTAGGTAAAATTTAATTCATTGGCAAAAAGTGTTACGTTTATTATAATTAAAATTGAACCGAGTTCGTTATAAATGAAAACTACTGTATAAACCAAATGTATTGCTTTCATTTCGAACTCATTTTTTTCGTTCACTTTTTAAGATAAAGAAAAAAAAAAACAAAAAAAAAATTTTAAAAAAATTTAAATCTCCTTGTTCATTGAATATTTGAAATAAACAAAAAAAAAGAAAGATATACATAAGTCGGCGCCTATATTCTTTTGATTTAGCTGCGAGTTAAAACCGAAAATGAATTACTTTTACACAGAAAGTCGGCGCATAATATTAGAGTCATAAGCCTCAACTTTTAAAAGCGTGACCGTTAAATTCAAATTTACGTTAAATTAAAGACGGATTTTCACCTGAAAAAACGCAATATTCTAAAAAAATATCATTGTCCTATGAAAACGAAAAAAACCTTTATTTTGGTTTTTGTTTCATTAAAATTGGTCAAATAGTTTGCTCTAAAAAAGGATGTTTATATTTGTATGGGAAAAAATAAGCCGATTAAATATTATGATCTATATATATATATATGTAATTATTTATGACTACCTATGAATTCGCCAAGATCTTTTCAATGATATCCCACATGATCATATACAGCAAATTTTATATGAAGGGCTTTAAACGGTTTCTGGACCCAATTGGGGCGTCCTGGAAACTTGGTCTCCAAACAAAAGTTGTTAAGCTCGCAAAGACCTTTTCAATGATACCCCACATGATCATATACAGCTGATTTTATATCAAGGGCTTTAAACGCTTTCTGGACCCAAGTGGGGCGTCCTGGAACCTTGATCCCCAAACAAAAGTTGTTAAGCTCGGCAAGACCTTTTCAATGTATTTTTGTATGTTATATCATAAAAAAATAGAAATTAAAAATTTTGTCTAAAAAATAAAAAAAAAATTTTAGGGGTGGACTACCCCTAACATTTAGGGGGATGAAAAATAGATGTTGGCCGATTCTCATAGATACCGGATAAGCACACATCAAAATCGGTCAAGCCGTTTCGGAGGAGTATGGCAACGAAAACTGTGACACGAGAATTTTATATATTAGATATTATTATTATTATTTATATTATTTATATTATTATTATTATTTATATTATTTATATTATTATTATTATTTATATTATTTATATTATTATTATTATTTATATTATTTATATTATTATTATTATTTATATTATTTATATTATTATTATTATTTATATTATTTATATTATTATTATTATTTATATTATTTATTTATTTATTTATTTATTTATTTACATTTGCTTCCACACCACAATAAATGTGATAAGCAAGCGTTGCAGTCTTTCCCTTCCGGGTGTGACTGGATTCCTTAATTTAAATCTTAGGTCTAAATGAAAATTATTAATTGATATTTTAAATTATAAATTAGCAAAAATTTGAAGTTAACAAAGTTACAAAAGTTGAATTTACTACACTAAGTTTTCTAAACAAAATTTAGAGTCTTCAGCTCTATTAAATTAAATTTAAGTTCGTTTTAAGTTGGGTTAAAATTATTTGAATTGTTTGAATATATATTTAAATTTTTATTTTTTGTTTTTAGATGTTATCCCATATGTCGAAAAGTCTAAAACGTTCGATTATTCTTTGAAGGTCTTCTTCCTTATTACTTTTGAATGTTGATGGATTAATATTATACATTTGGTTTGGGCAGCTGTTTATAATATGTTTGATAGTGAGTTGATCTTCACAAAAGCAGCATGTAGGCTGTACAGAATTATTAAACATGTAGCTATGGGTAGCTAGAGTTTTCTCTAGTTGAATTCTCAAGATTTTGATACCTTTTTGCCGGTTTAGCAAGTTTAGATTTCTTTTTTTTATTTCATAAATATTTGGATAGATATCCTTTAGTAAGGAATTTGAATTGTTCCAAATTTCTTGCCTTCTTCGAATGTTGAATTTTTCTATGTTTGCCTTTATTTCCTGGTAAAGAAGTGGTATTGTTTTATTAAGCGGACAAGTAATAGCAAGTTTTGCTGCTTTGTCTGCGGTTTCATTTCGTTTAATATCCACGTGTCCCGGTGTCCAAAACAATTTTATTCTACCCTTATTGGTATATAAAATTTGACGAATTATGTTAATTTGTTCTTCTCCAGAATTTGTATTTTTAAGGGCGTTAAGACCGCTCATGCTATCTGTGTATATATTAACTGTTCCTTCTTTTTTATCAGCTAGATGAACTGCTTCGATAATGGCTTGTAGTTCCGCTGTATATACTGATGTATTTAAGTCCATGCATTTCATTGAAACTATTTTTGTTTCTTCCGTAATAGCGTATGCTACCCCTTGTTCTGATTTTGATGCATCAGTATAGATGTGATAATTAGCTTTGTATTTATCTTGAATGATCTTAAAATGATTTTTATAGATTTCTTTTGAAGTCGTATTTTTATTAAAAATACCAAGGGAAGTGTTAATCCATTAATCAATATCTTCCCATGGTGGCAGAGTTGGTGTTTTCCTGATTTTATCTGCAGGGAGTTCTATATTTGTTTCTTCAAAAATCTGTATGGCCTTGCTAATACAGCTATTTGGTACATCATTAATGTTTTCCTGCATTAGATTTAAGATCATCTCATGCAGTGGGTGTGTTGGATTTGTATACGCTCTGGCAATTAGACGGGCTGCTATTTTATTTCTCCTTTCAATGAAAGATGGCGAGTTTGTTATAATGCCAAGGGAGTCAATTCGACTGATAGTTAGGGCACCAGAAGCCGTTCTAGCTCCGTGATTTATGCTGGTCTGTAATTTGTTAATGTTTTGGGCTGTTGTGAAACCATACAGTGATATCGCGAAATCTATTCTTCCATATATTATCTGTTTTTCTATTTGTAAGGCAGTTCCAATAGGGGGACCCATTTTTTTTCCGCAAATATATCTTATTAGGTTATTGGCTTTGTTGTTAGCAGCCACAACGTTCTTTATATGCGAGTTAAATTTAAATTTTTTTGAAAACGTGACTCCTAGAAGTTTTATTTCATTTTTGTAGTTAACATCCGCGTTGTTTAAGATTATTTGTCCATTGTGGCAATATCTTTTTTGACAGAAATGAATTATTTCTGTTTTATTCTCGGCTATTCTTCCTCCGTTTAAATTGGTCCAATTTGGTATTAAGTTATAAGCATTGTTTAACTTATTTTCACTTTGCTGAAAGGTTCCATCCGCTAATATGATAATATTATCCGCATAGATATATACCTTTTCTTTAGTATTCTTATGTAACTCCTCGCCAAGACTAGCTATATAAATGTTAAAAAGTACCGCAGATAGTGGAGATCCCTGAGGAATCCCTTCCTTAATGTCGTAAATGTTTGAGTGGATGCCGTTTGATCTTATGGTAAATTTTCTTTTATTCAGCATATTTTCAATTGTTTTTGTTATTTTATTCCCAGCTCCAAATTTTCGGAGTTGTCTTGTTAAGGTCTCATTAGTAACTAGATCGAAAGCCTTGTAAAGGTCCATAGACATCAAATCAATGTGATCTTTGTTATTGAGTTTATTTTTTACTATAAACTCTATCTCATGTATAGCGTATTCGGACATTTCAATTTTCGGAAACCATAAAGATTTGGTGGATTTTTCTCTTCTATGATCCAATTTAATCTTTTGGCTAAGATTTTTTCAAAAATTTTTGATAGCACCGATAGCAGCGATATGTATCTGTAGCTACTGCACAGCTGGGGATTTTTGTTGGGTTTTTGTATTGGTATTACTTCTGCTAATTTCCAAGTTTGTGGAAGCTGTTGAGTGTCCAGAATTTTATTGTATAATTGGAGTAGCCTAAGTTTAAATTTTCCTCCAGCTTCTTTTATAAGCTCGTAAGTGATACCATCCAATCCAGGACTTTTTCCTTTACAATGTTTTAGTGCTTCTTGAAGTTCCTTAGGAGAAATAGGAGTGTCAAGTGTACTGTTTTCATTATTTGTTATTTGAAGATCTGATTGCTGAGATGTTGTGCTATTGTTGGAGTTTGATGTATTGTTATGTTGCAGGTATTCCCTTGCAAGTTGGTTGGCTATGGTTTCCTTATCAGTATTAAGAGTATCATTTATTTTAAGATATATATTGTTGTTGGATTTTTTATTACTAATAACTTTTCTGGCATTTTTCCAAGATTCAGACATGTTACTTCCGTCAATTTTGTTAACAAAGTCCTGCCATTTTTGCTTTCTAGTTTCCTTTATTAATCTTTTGAAAATGCAGTTGTTTCGTTTAAGTTCTATTAAGTCCTCCTGGGTTCGGTATCTATTGTATCTACCCCAGGCGTTCTTGCATATTTTTTGCTGTCTTTTTATTTGATTATTATACCAGATCGGTTTATTAATTTTATTGTTGTCAATTTTTATTACTGGTATCGCTTTGTTGGCCGAGTTCCTTATAATTTTTGTTAAATTAGCTGCTTCTTTGTTAATATTTTCTGATTGGTCGTGTATGTTCAGACAGCTTTCAATTTCAGTCTTATATTTTTCCCAATTTGCGTATTTCATGTTATATTTGTTGTGAAGTTTAAAATTTTTGTTATATGAGTTACGTGGTGTGTTCTGACTAGTGTTAAGAGGCTGACTGTGAATTAGTATGGGGATATGATCATAATGTTTTGGATTATCAACTGTTTTCCATTTTAAGTTATTTTCAATAGAGTTGTGTGCTATTGTAAGATCAATGTTAGTAAGTGTGCCTCTTGTGCTTATATAGGTTGGGCTATTGTCATTAAGTAAACACAGGTTTTGAAGGTCGTGTATCATTCTTTCAATTAAAATTCCTCTATTGTTTGTAAAATGATCACCCCACATGTGACTTCTTGCATTAAAATCACCTAGTATAATGTAAGGCGCATTAATTTGTTTTATTATATCAGTAAAATGTGTTCGATTTACATTAATGTTGTGGGATAAATATAAGTTTACTATAGTTATTTCTTTTTTGATATTAGGAAGGTTTGTTTTTATCGCACATACTTGGAGTGGTGTTCTAATTGCTAATGGTGTGAAATTGTGTTTGGTTTTTATCATGAATCCTACTCCTCCCATTGTATTCAATGTAGGCGGCAGGTAACATTTATAGTTTTTATATATATCAATTTTATCGTTTGGTTTTATATTGGTTTCTTGTATAGCTATGATTATTGGTTTGTGTCTTGCTATCATAACATCTAAGTATGCTATATTGCATCTTCGTCCTTGAATGTTCCATTGTAAAATATAATTATTCATGTTTATTTGTATTTAGAGTTTTATTTTATTTCTGATTTAGGAATCCTCTTCATCCACTGATAAAGATGTCGAGATGTTGCTATTAATTGCTTTCATGTGTTGTGCAAGTGCTTGACTTATGGTATTTGCTTCGTTTTCAGTCATGATTTGTTCCGTTGTTTTATTTAATTTTGGTAAGTTGTTCTCTAAGTTTGGGGGAATGTTTTTTGTTTCAATTCTGTTTGTATTTTTTAATTTGTTAGATTTAATTATTCCTTTGGTTTTTTTATTTTTAATGTTTTCCTTTGTTACTTTTATTTTGCTTGTTTCTGGTTTTAGTTTATATAATGTTGGATCAAAAATTGTTTCTTTTTGTGGGGTTTCGTTTTTTAGGCTTTTTGCGAGTTCTTTTTCTTGGGTTAGATTTCCGGTATATGTAGGTTTATCTGTAGAGATTTCCATTAATACGGGCAATTGCTTTGCACTGTCATCCTTTTGAAGGGTTTCATCTGATTGTTTTTGTACGGCTTTGGTTTGTTTTTCGAGTTTTGAAGTGTTTATATCCTGGTTATTTGCTAATTTGATTTGTATATTGTTTTGTTTAATTTCTGTTTCCTGCTTTTGTTCTTTGTTTATATTCGCGCTTATATTTTGTTTGTTGATAATAGGCATAGTTGAAGGGTTACTTTTAGCTGTTTCGGCAAATGATTTTTCGATTCTTGGTTGGTTACGAAACAAACGTATGGCATCTCGTCGTGATATTCTATTGTCTATTTTTATTTTGATTATTTCCTTTTCTTGCCTATATGCTTCGCAGTCCTTTGCATTTGCGGAATGATCAGAATTCAATCTAAGTATTTTGCAATTAATGCATGATTTTATTGGGCATTCGAATTTGTGTTGAGAGATATTTTCTTTCGGTTCACCACAGTTAACACAGTTTGGTACATTTGCTTTGCAAAAATTTTTTGAATGGTTAAGTCTTTGGCAGTTTGTACATCGTCGAGGGTTGGGATAATATTTTCTTACTTTTAGTTTCAGAAAACAAATCTTCACTGCCTGGGGTATTTCTTTCTGATCAAAAGTTATACACATGGTACCTGTATACCCTGGATTTTTATTTTCTTCTGTTGCTCTTTGTTTGTATCTGTATATTCTTGCAATGTTCTCGTTTTTTTCTTGCAGAACTTCCAAGATTTCTTCATCGGTAAGGCTATTCAGCTCCCGAACAAAAACCGTACCTTGGGATTGGTTAAGGGTATTCATGTAGGAACCAATAACTTTAATATTATCGCCCAAAATTTTTTCTCCTATGAGTTTTTCAGCTTCTTTTTTTCCAGGCATTTCTATTATGAGATTTCCATCTCGATTATAATTTGCGTTGAATTTTTTAGTAATACGTTCAATATATTTGTTGATAAGAATTAAATTATAATCGCGAAGTTTTTTATCTTCATTTGTCGCTTTTAATATTATAAACTTGGTCTCTTCGGGTGTTTTAATCGGATTAGATAATTGCAAATCCGGAAACATATCTCCACTATCCACAATTTGATCTTTTCTTTTTCTTTTTGATGATTGAATCATTTTATTACCCTCCTGCTTATTACTTCCCAAAATTGAAAATTGATTTGAGCCCCCTGGGGGCAGGCCCATCTTTAATTCTCTCTGTCCTGTCTTTTATTTGTCTTGCTTATTATATTAAAATAATATGATAAGAAGACCTATTATAGAATTTATAATTTATTTGATGTAAATTACTTTACACCAGAAAATTGAAATGTCCTGTCTTTTTAGAATTTTATGTTTGAAAGAGAATATTTATTTATTTCTATATTAAAATAACTTATAAGATTTTGCCATTGCAATGATAAAAAAATTTATTATCATTACAATTTTTCTAAAATTGTTTCACGGGATATGTTTTTAAAATTTTTCTAATTTAATATTTTTATACCCGTATGACATATAGTCAAAGGGTATAATAAATTTGCCATTACGTTTGTGACGCAGAGAAGGAGGGGAAAAATCGATTTAGCTATGTATGTCCGTCCGTCCGTCCGTCCGTCCGTCTGTCCGTCTGTCCGTCCGTCCGTCCGTCCGCACGATAACTCAAAAACTAAAGTAGCTAGGATCTTGAAATTTTCGCAAATTCGTTTTTTTGCAATAGCCGTCATCGCTATTTAAATCCAGCCATTTTGGTCCATGGGTTCGGGTGGCTGCCATACAACTTCTTTTTTTATATGAGTATTTCTCTGTACCTGATACAGCTACGTGTCTGAAATTTTGCCAAAAGTAGTTTAGTTTTATGGCCAAAGTTTCTGCAAAATTTGGTTGGTCTGTTGCAGTGGGTTCGAGTAGCTGCCATACAACTCCTTCTTTTATATGAGAATTACTCTATACCTATTAAATCTGGGTGTCTGAAATTTTGCCAAAAATAGTTATTACACTAAACTAGTTACTGCAAAATTTGGTTGGTCTACTGCAGTGTGTTCGAGTAGCTGCCATACAACTCCTTCTTTTATATGAGCATTATATTTCACATAATAAAGCTGGTGTGTTTGAAATT
>CAUJBZ010000628.1:0-11950 GCA_963082915.1 Dolichopus griseipennis
AAAAAAAAAAGTTTTGTAGATAACTGTATTTACTTTTACATACTCGTACTTACTGTTTTTTCGGAACATATCACTTGTTTTTTTTTTGTCTTACATGTTTCTTCTTTTTTACAATTCTTTATTCTATTAATTTATTATTAATATCTATATATTTTTATTGATTTATATTATTTATTCATTAGTTTATATGTAGGTATGAAAGTATGTACACATATTTATAGATACATAATATTTTAATTTTTTTCATTAGGTATATTTACTATTATGAGATAATATATATATATATACCTACAGTTTTTGTGTGTGTTCTTTGTTTTTTTGTATGCTGTGTATGTTGTATTTGTTTATTTTATGTTGTATTATTTCTGTTACTATTGTTTTATTATTGTTCTTTTTTTTTTTTCCATTGTCAAATGATTTAATTTTTTTTTTTTTGTATTTTTGTCATTTTGTATATACCAAAATATTATGTATAGATATTATATAGATATTATGTATATATTTTTGTGGTTTTATTCTCAATTGTCTTTGTCATTGTTTCATTCAATTCTTTTAAAAAAAACTTTGTAAGATTTCTTACGAAATAATTCTATATTTAAGAGTTTATTTTTTGGGAATTTTTATTTATTATTTTTTTTTTTAATGTTGGGTTTTTCTTTATTATTTTTCATATTATTGTAAAATTTTTTCATCTTTTTTTTTTTTTATTTTTTTTTTTCTCATAGTATTTATTGAATTTTATTCTTTTGTTGTTATTGTTTTATTGTATTTTTTGGAGGTTTTCTTGTTTTATTTTATAAGATGTTTATATTTTAATCATTTGTTTTTTTTTTTTTATCTAGTTGTTTTTTTTTTTCATTTATATATACATCATTATATATATATATATATATAGATATATTGAAAGGATTTTATTTTTTAAATTATATTATATAAATCTATTTTATCTATATATATATATATATTTTGTTTTTAAAGTATTTACATAGTTAAATCCTAAATTTATAGGATTTTACGGATTTTCTTATTATGTTTGTGTGTGTGTATGTTATTTTGTTTTTCATTGTTTATTATTTTACAAATAAAGTTTATATTTATATTTTTTTTTTCTTTTATTTTATTTTTCTCTCTATTTCTTGTTTTTTTTATTTATAATTTTTTTTTATTTACCTTATTATAAGGAAGGAACATTAAAATCGTATTTTTTTTTTATTATTTAATTTTTGCTAATATTTAATATACATTTAAATTTATTTATCTATATATAAATCATTTTTTTTTATATTACAATTATATTAAAAAAAAAAAAATTATTTAAATAAAAAAATAATAAGAAAATTTTTAAAGAATCCTAGATTTACCGTTTTAAATTATTTATTTTGTTGTTGTTTTTTTACTTTTATACAGTTTTTCTTATTTTTTTTTTTTTGGTTTTATTAAATGTTGACTTTAAGAAGTTAATGGTTTTGTTATTATAAAAAATTTGGTGAATTTAAAGAAAAAGTAGGAAATTGTAGGAAACGAGTAGGAAATGGGTAGGAATTGTGTAGGAAATATTAAATTTAAAGGAGAAGCACTTAATAAAATGGAAATAATAGGGAGTTTTAAGCATAAATATAAATAAAGTAACATATTCTGTTTGAGTTGAATTTATTGTATGTTTTAAATTAATGAAATGTGTCTTCAGTTTTTAGGTGGTCCTTCGACATTTTATAATGTATGTGAATTTGAGTAATAAACTAAATAAATATTTTATACATCGCCTACATTTATATAACATCATAACATTTGAAAAAATGTTTTGTTGTGTGAAACCGTTTTCTATGAGATCCAGACTAGCACAAGTATCAAATAAAGGGCTGGGTTCTAATAAGTTATTTATTTAAAAAATGTTTTTTTTCGTTTTATATAATATAATTAATAAGCTAATTCTAAAAAAATAATAACATTGTATTAGTATTTTTTAAAAGGTTATGAAATGTTTCTATGACAACCACCATCAGCCGTATTTTGTAGGAAACCCTTTCATCCAGTTGTTGGAAGAGTTGGAAAATTTAATAAAATGTCGAATATAAAAATGGCTTACTGAATATCATTCGTCTAACTTACTGAATGCTTTTTTAAAGTGTTGCTATATGAATATTGATAGGTTGGAGAGTTATGAGGACCTGATATATTCGAAAAGTAAATGAGGACCTAGTTCCAATCCAAAAGGTAGCGGTACGGATTTACAAAAAAATTATAAAACGAGAACTAATATGTACGTTCAAGATGGTCGTAACTTTTTAAAATTTACACCCAAATTTACTAAAAATAACAATTGAACTTCATAAATATCTAAACATTTAATAAATTTATTCCCAGCTAGTGTTTTTTTTTTCAACTCGTTCAGTTTTACTTAATATTAAATAGTTATTTTATAATTATTACCAAATTATTGCTTTAATTTAAAAAATATTTTAATTTTTTTTTTATATATATTTTATTTTTTTTTCTTATTGAGCTTTTCCAACATAATTTTATTTTTTTAACTTTTTCTTTTTTTTTTTAAATTCAATTTATTCCATATAAAAAATTAGTACCTAAATTATTTACTTAAACTATTTAGAAATTTATATATATATGTATATAGATTTTTTTTTAAATAATTCAATAAATTAGCTAGGAAATAAATAAAGAACATTATTATTTATGTATGTTTGTATCTATGTATGTATGTGTTTTTAATGTAATCAGACAGAAGAAGGCAGTAAGTACAATATAAATTTTATTTAATTTTTTTTTTATTTTTTTCTAATTTTGCTTTGGAGAATTTTTTTTTACAAATATTTATAAAATACATAAAATATCGAAATAATGTAAAATTAGAAATGAATTTTACTTTTATAAACGGATAGCCATTTGTTTTTTTGAAATTAGGAACCTTTTGTGAAATTTCAAACTGAGAGATGAAATTAGGACATGTTTTTGAAAAATTGGTCAGTAGCATGTTTGGAGACTTTTTATAAGAATGTGTGGATACAAAGTAAGAATAATTAATGGAGTTAAATGTAACTCTAGATACTTTTCTATAATTAAAATCAAATCAGTTTCTATAACTAAAATAATTATAATTTCACTAAATTTTTGAGTATAGCGGAGTAATTATAATTGTACTCAGTTATACTAAAAAATTGAAATAATATGGCAAGTCAAATTTCATATGAATTAATTTTGATATTAAAGTATTTATCTTCAAATTAATTATTTGCTCCAAAACATGGCTTTAACTTTCGATTAAGTTTAAATTAACACAATTTTTCTTAATAAAATAAAGAACAAAATAAAAATTTTTTTATTCATCTCTTATAAGTCACAGATAATAATTACTCATAAGTAATCAATTCGTTTCTGAAAAGTAATCAATAAGAAAGATAAAATTGAAATATCTAATAATTTTGTATGTATATACCAATTATTTGGATAAAATTGGGATTGGGATAAAATTAATATATAACTAAAATTTCAAGCTTTGTACTGAGTTCCAATATTTCAGACAAAAGTTAAGCCAAAGGAATCATAGGAAATATTTTTTATTTATAGAAATTTAAGCAACAAATTGAGAATATTACTATCCTTAAAATTTCCCAAAATTTAACTAATTATTTTCGAGATTTTGGCTTGCTGGAAGCCAATCCAAAGTGTACTTTTTTATTTCATCATAACTTAACAGTGTGTTGACTTTCTCAGGTCAGTTCTTAGTCAAAATTTCCCTTCTAATATTTACTCTTTTTTCGGAAATAAATGAAAAGCTATCATAGGGCTCTATTAATGGGAAAGAAGGGAGAAGGCAACACCCCCACCTCCTTCCCCACCTTAATAATTCTGTAAATAATGAGTCTATAAAAATTTTGAATAGAAACAAATACAGATAAAAAGTTATAACCAATAAATTGTGAAAACAAACTGAATTATAACACTGTAATTAATAATTGACATAAAGGTTACCAAATGTATTGTTTTAAAAAAGAATTTATTATACATGAATTTTGTTTTCTAGATTTTTTTCAAATTAAATAAAATTCAAAAAAAAAAAATATTTAAAACTTTTTCTATAACACAAATATTATTAATAATTTTATTTATTTGTATCTAAAAAAATATAATTAATATAATAACCATATAATAGTAAATAGAATTTCTATTTAAATATTTAATTTTTTTTTAAAATTTACATAATAATTTTATTTCTATTTAATTATTAAATTTATTTATAATTTAAAAATTTATTTAGTATTTTTTTAATTTTGAAAATAATTTTTATTCTACCTAAATTTTTTTTTTTTTTTTTTTATTATTTTACAAATGAATTTTGTTGTTCAGTTTTAAATGTTGTATTCTTTTCATTCTTTTTTTTATTAATTTGCTACCATGTGTACAGTTTTTATGTTTTATTTTTCTTTAATTATGTATTTACTAGAAATTTTAGTATGTTCAATTATTTTTTGTTTTTAATCAGAATTTTAGTTTATTTTTTATTAATTTTGTTTTTTTTTTTGGTATTTTTTTCTTTTCTATTTTTTATTTTTGGAAATTATATGTTTTTAGTTTGGTTTTGTTTTGTTAATATTTACAAATTGTTAGTGATATTTCTCCAGAAGTATTTAAATTTGAATTTAATTTGTATTAAAAAGTATATAATAATTTAATTGTATATATTATTATTAAAATGAAAATATGTAAAATATAATTAAATAAATACATAATTATAAGTAAAATTTCTAAATAAATTTTTAAAAAACTAATTTGTTTTTAAAAACTGGTTTAAGTTTTTCTATAAAATAAGGAAATACCGTTATAATTTGAATATAAATAAAATATTCAGGAAATACCGTTAAAAATAGAGTAATTTAAATTGAAGACGTATGGTGGAAAAATGAGCAATCATATTTTTATTGAACTGTAATTTAGATTAATAATTTAAGAAGAAATGTTATTAAAAATGAAAAATAACAGTTTGAGAATATAATCAGGGAAAGAGGTTTAGACCAAAAAATATTTACCAGTTGTAATCGTAAGTTTTTTGAAAAAGAACGAGTAAACCTGTAGATATTGTAACGACTAGGTATTGTTAACCTGTCCGCGTATTCCAATCTAATAGGTTTTAATCTGCACTAATCGTAATTTGTTCACCTAAGTCAGATTTGGTTTACTTAAGTCAACAGATCAATTATTTGCTCACTCAAATTCTTACAATTGCTCATTCATCATTAGAGATGGATCAATGTATCAGTATTAATATTTACTTATTTCAATAACTCTCGAGTAAATGATTAAAAACCGTCAAGCAGGAACTTACTGAATTCCACTGTATTATCTTAAGGTTTTGTGAAATTTCTTACTGTTTTTTGAATATCCAAGTTTTCGCAGTACTTTTTGAAGCTCAATGGCAGCACTATTCAACATTTTAACAACACTAATCAACTGTATTCGTACAAGTACAAGTTACAAACATAATTTATTAATGCTAGTATGTCAAAAACTATATTCTAAAAAAAAAAATTCCCATTAATACCAAAGCAAATTATTTAAAAATAAATTATGTAATTACTAATGATATTTAGAATTTATGTTGAAAATATTTAGAAAGTTATAAAAATTTAAAACTAATTAAATAACAAATTAATTTAAATGTGATTTAGTGTTTATATTTGGTTAAAAAAAAGAAAAAAAAACGAAACCGTAATCACTGTGGTTGTATCTAATAAAAAGATAACATTTAAAAATAGCAGATATTTTTTTTTAAAAATACATTGAAATATTACATTGAGATATTTATAACTGTATTTCTAAAAAGTTTATATCAATTAATTTGTTATTTGATATTAATTGAATTTGTGGTAATTGAATAATTATTTTCATTGAAAAAAATTTAACACTTATTAGAATTTATATTTTATTTTTATGTAAATTTATTTATTAGAAATTGTACATTTAGAGGTTTTAAGATATTCCTGGATGTAATTGTAATATAGATAGATTCCGAGATAACGGATATTAGAGTAGGAAAAACATTTAATTATATGATTCAATAATACAATAATATTCCTCAAAATTTTTCCATTTATGCCACATAAGCCATTATTCCAATCCTAATTTCCCAAGATTCCTCTTCGAATTTCCATCGTCACAGCCAAACTATATCTTTCACCAAGGACCCCATAATAAAGATTATTTTTAAAACGGGGTGTTTGTAGTGAGTTAAAATCATACACTATCCAAAGGAAATGGCACTACATTTTCAAAAGAGTTGCTTTGGATGCTTATATATCCCTGGATTATCCAAATCCCTTGTTTAAAAAACAACAAACTGTTTTTTTGTTCAAAGGATTTTCCATAGTAAATTAAAAAAAAAAACTGAGTTCAAGAATTGAATAAAAAATGTAATAAAATTAAAAACCGCTACACACAACCACATTTATTTTTTATTTTTTGCATTATATGGTAATTTTAAAAAGTTAATTAACTTAAATTTACTAACTATTATTATTTAGTTAGTGTGAATAATTTAAAACGCCATTTTGTTTTGAATAAAAAGTAAAAAAATAAAAAAATTAAAAAAAACTGTAAAGGTTGCAATTAAAACCAATTTTTTTTTTACTCTTTTACTACGCCATTTTTAATACAAAAGCTTTTATTATGGTAAAGAACAACATAATTTAATAACTTTGTTTTCAACTAATAAAAACCACAACCGTTATTCTAAATATATATATATATGCATTCTTATATTATTGCAATTAAAAAATTACAGTTACAGTTTTTTTTTTACAATTTTTATAAGAAACGTTTAGCTTCATAAAAAAAAAAATAAAAAACTCAAACCAGTTAAAATTTTTTCTTTCATCTATGCAGCTATGCATCCATAGATCTATGCATCTATGCATTTATGCATCTATGCATTTATGCAAGCTTATAAATTTATTAAAATAAATAAAAATAAATAAGGAAATTATTATATAATTTTTTTTTTTTTGATTAATAAAAAATATTTCAATAAGAAAACTGTAAATATATGGTTTCATACTTTGTACAAAAAAGAACAGTTATTTTTTACAGTTAAAAAAAAAAATGGAGAATTCACAATAAAACAGTTAAATATTATTTTTTTTATAAAATCAAAAATGACTAAATAATAAAATTAAACACAACTTTCTTGTTGTGTATACATAAGAGGAGTTCTAACTGTTACAATTTCTCTTGAATATTGTCCCCCACTACCACCACCCGGAGTTGATGCATTATTATTATTATTGTTATTGTTATTATTATTGTTATTATTATTTAAGGTTGGTGTTGTTGTATTTGTTTGTGAATTTAATATTGTTGAAGGTGGTAATGTTGCTATTGAAACAATACTACCACCACCACCACCACCAACACCTTGTAATTGCTGTTGTTGTTGTTGTGTAATTGTTGCAGGAAGAGTTTTAATTTGATTAAAATTACTACCACTAGTACTAGCCACCATACCGATAGGAGGTGGTGGTGGCGGTTGTGTTGTTGTATAATGACTATGATGATATTGTGGTTGTTGAGAATGTTGTTGTTGTTGTAATTGATGATGTTGTTGTTGTTGTTGTTGTTGTTGCTGCTGATGTTGTTGTTGTTGCTGTTGTAGTTGTTGTTGATGTTGCTGCTGTTGTTGTTGTTGTTGTGATAATTTATTATGTGATATTAATGTATGATGTAAATTACTAGATGTTATATTACTACCATGATGACTAACATGGGGTAACGTATGATGATAACCTGATGTTGACATATTATTTGATGGAATAATTGCATATAAATTTGTTGCAGCTGGTATACCACCAATATTACTATTATTACTATTAACAATACTACCACCACCACCACTACCACCACCACCAGCTGTTTGTATTTGATGTGATGGTATTAATATATTACCACCGCCAACATTTATACCAACATTCATACCAATATTACCACTTGGATTTATTGGTGATAAACATGGCGGAAATTGTTGTACAGACGTTGATGAACATACAGCTGATGCAATTTGATTACCTGTATTTGATCCAGATGTTTTATAATGATCAATTTGGGCATATATTGTTGGTTCTTCAAAATAATCGTAAGCCGGTGGTTTACGTGTTAATGTTGCTGTATTACCAACAACACCAACACATACAGGATTTTGTTGTTGAACTTTAATATTACCAACAGTATTACCATCATTTGTAATAGATAATTCAGCATAATGTAATTCATCATTTGATTGCTTTTTTTTTTTTTTTTTGAGGATGGGAAAAGAAAATAAATGTATAGAAACATTTTTGTATAGAAACATTTTTTATTGTATAAGAAACATGTGTATGAAAACATTTTTAAATTATTAAATAGCAAATAAATGAAAAAAAAAAACAAAAACAAAAACTAACAGTAATATTAAATATTTAATTTTACCTTGTTAGCTGAATAAGTGACTCGTTCATCAGCGATATTTGTTGAAACTTCTGGTTCACTAGTTTGTGATAAATGACCGGAGGGTGTTTGATTTGCTGATTTGAGTTTATATTCTGCATCAACTGTAAAATAACAAATATATATATATATATATTTTAAAATTTTCTTTGATTTTCTTTTGAATTGTTTTTTTTTTTTTTTATTATTTATTATTAATGTAAAATTTGCTTTTAAGCTTTCTCTCTAACAAATAAAAAAAGATTTTTTAAATTCTGTGTGTTCTGTGTTCTTTGTTTATATTTCATGAATAAAAGATCAAATTGTTGAAGTGAAAGGAATGATTTAATACTGGAAAAAATTGTTTTTTGAATTAAATTGCACTTTTTTTTTTTATTTTGTACATAACAGAAAACAAAAATGCCTTATAGCGTTTAATAAATATAAATAATGAAATGTACAATAAATAATATAATGTATATAATGATATTATATTGTAATATATAACAACGTAAATAATAATAATATCTACAAGTATTTTTAGTATAGATGTATCTCAACATTAACCATTATTTTGGCGAATGTGCCACGTAATTTTGAACACGTTGAGAAGTTGGCGAATATCCCGGATTCGAAGTTGTCGAATATCCCGGATACGAAGTTGGCGAATATCCGGATTCGAATTTGGCGAATATCCCGGATTCGAAATTGGCAAATATCGAATATCTCGGATCGATTAAAAATTAAATTTTTTTGGATTCTTCTCGTAAGGATTGGGATGGAACTCAATCTTGTTTTAGTAAAAACTAAGTAAATTAAGATAAGACTTTGGTCCTAGTTTCGTACACAATTGGTTTGTATTTAAGAAGTGTGTTCCATTTAAAGGATACGTTGTTGAAGTATTGAAGACTACTTTCACGTGCACCTTTTTAAAGATCAATAGATGAAGAATTGACCTATACTACAGTGGGTTCGAGTAGTTGTCATACAACTTCATATTTCACATAAGCATTACTCTATATACAATAAAGCTGGATGTTTGATATTTTTTAAATAGTAGTTAACTTTAATGGCCAACGTCTGAATAAAAAGAAAGTTGGTGTAGTGGAAGAGGTTCAAACAGCTGTCTTACAACTTATATTTCTTTTGATCATAACTGAAAGCCTAATAAGTCGTTTTAATTCAAAAGGAACAGATCAATAGTAGATTTCAAATTTTTTAACGGCCAATGAAATTGAAAATGCAATACTTCTTATATGATATTGAATGCAATATCACCCTATAAAGATTTTTTAAGGGAGACTTGGTTTATATGCTGCAATAACAACAAACTTATTTCTTTTAAACTTTTATAATCTGAAATAGGTACCCGTAGTAAGGCTCTCTGCTTTTATAAGTGCAAATTTCACTAAACCTGTTGTGTATCATATAAAAAAAATAGAATTTATAAATTTGAATTTTTTAGAAAATTGTTAAAAAAAATATGCCCGGCATCTCAAGAGGTAGGCCTGGGCAGACTTGAAAGGATATCAAAAACATTGTGATCAATAGATAGGAGAGCGGGAGACAATTGAATACATAAATAGAAATTTTTCAATTTTAAATTCAGACGATAAATCTTGAATTCTATCGAAAGAACAGCATACACAATAGGGTTAAAAAATATAAAAATAAAAAAACATTACGTGTACATTACTTGTAATACACGTCTCTTTTAAACTCCTACAGTGATGTTTTTTAAATATTTTTGTCATTTTGTATTTATTCTACATCTGAAATTTTGATCTCAATGTTAAATATTTGGTATTTTTATTTAAAAAATTTTCCAAAATTAAAAAAAAATTGTTTTAGGCTATTTAAAGAAATGATATTAATACACTTTTTAATTTTTATTTTAACTTTTATTATTATTTGTTATAACTTCTGTGAAATAAGAATATTTTCCTGAAATGAATTAATATTAAAGGTATATATACTTTATTTAAATTATAAATGAGAGTTTCATGAGATATATAAGGGTAGGAATATTATAATTTTGTAAAATACTGATTTAATCTGTTAGATAAAAATTAGTTTAAAGTGATTTCTGAAGTTGATCCTTACACAACATAATTGAGCTGCGTTCACCCATCATGCTTATGGAATCATATTTCGTTCAACGTGATTTTCCTGAATTTATTAAAATGCAATTCCTCAAAATTTTTTTCATATCTTAACCCTCGAAGACTAAAATATTCATTTGCATGTATTAAAATTCCGAACTCTAAACTTGAACAAATTATACAAAAAACGTCTCCTCTAAAAGGGACGTGGTTACACACTAATTGCTTCAATTGTTTCCCAATGCTTTAGAAAAGTTGTTAAATTTGAATGAAAATTTCGAATTCTTATCGATAACATCCGCGCATTAATCGGGATTCATTTTTTTAACTTTTTTAATTTTTAATAAAGGTTACCATTCTATCTCAATTAATATAAAAAAAAAATTTCTTTAAAGTAAAAAGTTCTTAAATAAAACAACTTGGACTTGCATTTTTAAAAGTTTTGATTAGATACTGAAATGGTTCTGGAACAATTGCAATATGTTCATAAAGCAGTCGGATCTGATACGGCTACAGTTAAAAGTCAACAACATATGATCAAAAGAAAATTAAACTGTAATTTCCACAAAAAAATAAAAAAAAATTAAAAATTACCATATATTTGAATTACATACTTACTTTCATTATATGGTACAACATCTGGATTCTTTTCATCATACATTTCCTCTGAATGACTAATTGGTAATGATATTTTATCTTTTATTTGTAAATTAGCTGGTCGTGAAAATTTCTGATTTTGATTTTGATATTTTTGTGAATGTTTATGTGTACGTAATTTTAATGCAGCTATAGTACCAATTCCAATACATATAATAGCAACTAATATACCAACAAAAATACCAATTGATAATATTGGTGTTAATTGAAATTCATCTTTTGATCCTTTGAATGATGTTAAAGCAACTGTAAAATAAAAAAAAAAATATTTTTATATATATATATATATATTTGTATTTTTTAAAATTTAGTTGATTGTTGATAAGCCAAAAGATACGTCCAAAAGTTTAATGCGAATATATTCAATTCATTGGTTCTTCTTTCCCTTAATTATGTTAATAGCAAATGAGTTTATGACTATAGGTCAATGGGTATAATAAATTTGCCATTACGTTTGAGATGAAGAGAAGAAGGATGGGCGATGGTTGAGAAGGACTCAAAAGTATGGATCGGATCAGAATCGAAAAATAAATCGCTTTAGCTATGTGTATGTTCGTCCGTCTGTTATTTTACTTTTATGACCAAAGTTTGTGGAAAACTGCGTTGGTTTACTGCAGTAGGTTCAAGTAGTTGCCATACAACTTTTGTTTTTCATATGAATATTATTTTATACGTAATAAAGCTGGAAGTAACGGCCAACGGTTGAATAAAATATTGTCGGTGTA
>OY720447.1:0-16120 GCA_963082915.1 Dolichopus griseipennis
ATTCAAATAGCTTATAATTAGAGCATGACATTGAAGCTGTTAGGGAGATATATTATATCTTTGAATATATTAGTTAATTTATTTTAGTAATTTATAAAAGAATTTCTTTATTTTTACAATGAAAATGTAAGGTTTTTATTAAACTATATAAATAGAAGTATAAATGGAATTTAACCATTAAAGTAAAAAGTTAGCAGCTTTTATTTGAATCATCATACTTCTTTAATTGGAGTTATAGTCTCAGTTATATCATTAACAGTGATATGCCTCTTTTTGGCTTCAATTAAAAGAATAAGGATGTTTACATCTAAGATTAGGTCGAAACTAATTGCAATTTATCGCTTCATATTCAAGGCAGATTGAAGAATCAATACTTTTTGAATGCAAATCAAATGTTATATTTAACTACAGCCCTAAGTTGATCAGTTTAAAGCCCCTTGATTTCATTCGTGATATAGGCCGATTAATAAAATAATAATAAAAATTATTCTAGTACTTATTCATACTATTATATTAGAAAAGTTTATAATTACAATGATGGGTAAAATTAGGGCAATTTCTACATCAAAAATTAAAAAGATAATTGCAATTAAAAAAAATTGTAATGAAAAGGGAAGTCGAGAAGAAGATTTAGGGTCAAATCCACATTCAAAGGGGGAACTCTTTTCTCGGTCAATAATGGATTTTTTAGATAAAATTGATGCTAATATTATTACTACTCTGGAAATAACAATAATTAATAAACCTATTATAAAAATTAAAAGAATTATCTATACTATTTTAAAAATAGGCCTTATGATTGGAAGTCATATATACTTTATACTACATAGATAATTATCCTCCTCATCAATAAATTGAAATATAGAGAAATAGTCATACAATATCAACAAAGTGTCAGTATCAGGCAGCAGCTTCAAATCCAAAATGATGAGTGCTTGAAAAGTGATTACTTAAATGTCGGGCTAAGCAGACAATTAAGAAGGTAGTTCCAATTAAAACGTGAAGTCCATGAAATCCTGTTGCTATATAAAATGTTGACCCATAAACAGAATCAGCAATTGTAAAGGGGGCTTCAATATATTCATAAGCTTGAAGGATAGAAAAATAAATTCCTAAAAGAACAGTAAAAAATAATCCTTGCGTAGTCTGAGAATGATTTCCTTCTATTAATCTGTGGTGGGCTCATGTAACAGTTACCCCTGAGGCAAGTAGAATTGCAGTATTTAAAAGAGGAACCTGAAATGGATTAAAAGGTACAATTCCTATGGGGGGTCATGTTGCCCCTAATTCAATGGCTGGGGATAGTCTACTATGAAAAAATGCTCAAAAAAAAGAAACAAAGAAAAACACTTCAGATACAATAAATAAGATTATTCCTCACCGTAATCCAATTGTTACGGGGTAAGAATGAAGCCCTTGGAAGGTGCCTTCACGAGAAATATCTCGCCATCATTGGTATATAGTTAAAATAGTAATAACTGTTCCTAAAATAAGTAGGGATGGATCAAATTGATGGAATCATTTAACTAGACCAGATACTATAGTTATGGCCCCAATTGCTCCTGTTAGAGGTCATGGGCTATAATCTACTAAGTGGAACGGGTGATTAGAGTGAGTTGACATTAATTTACTTCTCTAGAGTATAATGTTCTAAGAACAGCAAATACATAAGATTGAATAATTGCTACTGCTGACTCTAAAACTAATAAAGCAATTTGTCCGATTACTAAGAAAGTTGCTAAAGTAATTGATAATGATGGGCCCGTATTACCCAATAAAGTTAGTAATAAATGTCCGGCAATTATATTAGCTGTTAATCGGACGGCCAAAGTTCCTGGTCGAATAATATTTCTAATGGTTTCAATACAAACCATAAATGGTATTAGTACTGCAGGGGTTCCTTGAGGAACTAGATGGGCAAATATATGTTGTGTATGATTAATTCACCCATAAATTATAAATCTTAATCATAGGGGTAAAGCTAAAGATAAACATAACGTTATATGCGCCGTACTAGTAAAAATGTAGGGGAATAATCCCAAGAAATTATTAAATATAATTATTGAAAATAATGAAATAAAGATAAATGTTCTCCCATTATGGCCAGTAGGACCTAATAGAGTTTTAAATTCTTTATGAAGAGTTAATAATACCGAATTTCAGATAATATGGTATCGTGAAGGTATAAGTCAAAACAGGGGCGGGATTAATATGATACCAAGAAATGTACTTATTCAATTTAATGATAAATTGAAAATTCTAGAAGACGGATCAAATACAGAGAATAAATTAGTTATCATTTTCAATTAAGAGAGTTTCTTGTCAACTTTTCTGACTTGCTTTTTTGAGGGGCCAACGGAATAAAAATATAATAATTAACTATACAAAATAAAATTAATGTAATAGAAAATACTACGTATAAACTTAATCAACTAAGTGGTGCTATTTGTGGTATTAAAAAATATTAGAATACTAATAATTTTAGTTTGACATACTAATGTTATTATTTTTAACTAATTTTTTAATATAGGATTTCATTAGAAGTAATTGCTAATTTACTATATTGTGGTTTAAGAGACCATTACTTGCTTTCAGTCATCTAATGTTAATTTATTGATGAAATTCATTTAATAAAGAAATTAACAGGAACTCTTTCAATTACGATAGGTATAAAACTATGGTTAGCTCCGCAGATTTCTGAACATTGCCCAAAAAATAGTCCTGGGCGGTTAATGAAAAAGTTGGTTTGATTAAGACGTCCGGGGGTACCATCTACCTTAACTCCCAAAGCGGGCACTGTTCATGAATGAATTACGTCAGCGGCTGTTACTAGAATTCGAATTTGTGAATTTATAGGTAAAACTACTCGGTTATCTACATCTAAAAGGCGGAACCCATCAATGGGTAATTCGTTAGTTGGAATTATATATGAATCAAATTCTACATCTATAAAATCAGAATATTCATAACTTCAGTATCATTGGTGACCAATTGATTTTAATGTAATAATTGGTTCATTAATTTCGTCTAATAAATATAATAATCGTAAAGATGGAAAAGCAATAAATAATAGTACAATTGCTGGTAAAATTGTTCAAATTACTTCAATAGTTTGACCATGTAGTAGAAATCGATTTGTATATGAATTAAAAAATAATATTCCTATTAAGTAACCTACTAATACAGTAATTATAATAAGAATTAGTAAGGCATGGTCATGGAAGAAGATTAGTTGTTCTATTAAGGGGGATGCTCTATCTTGTAAACCTAAATTAGCTCATGTTGACATTAGTTTCTAATAAAAGTTAAATACTTTATATATGGAGCTTAAATCCATTGCACTAATCTGCCATATTAGAAGTTAGTTAATAATGGTAGCTCTGAATAACTATGTTCTGCAGGTGGAATATTTTGGTATCATTCAATAGATGAATTTAACTGAATTGGATAAATAACTTGCCGTTGAGTAATTATACTTTCTCAAATAATAAATAAAAAGAATAAAATTCCTAAAAGAGAAATAGTTGATCCAATAGTTGAAACTACATTTCATGCGGTATAAGCATCTGGATAATCAGAATATCGTCGAGGTATTCCAGCTAGTCCTAAAAAATGTTGAGGAAAGAATGTTAAATTTACTCCAATGAATATAATAATAAATTGACTTTTTAATCATATTGAATTAAGAGTTAATCCTGTAAATAAAGAATATCAGTGAATAAATCCGGCTATAATAGCAAATACTGCTCCCATAGATAATACATAATGAAAATGGGCTACTACATAGTAAGTGTCATGAAGAATAATATCAATTGATGAATTAGCTAGTACTACTCCTGTTAATCCTCCTACTGTAAATAAGAAAACAAATCCTAAGGCTCATAATAGGGCGGGTGAATAAGATAATTGTGAACCGTGAAGGGTAGCAAGTCAACTAAAAATTTTAATTCCTGTTGGAACAGCAATAATTATTGTGGCAGATGTAAAGTATGCTCGTGTATCTACATCTATACCTACTGTAAATATATGGTGGGCTCATACAATAAATCCTAATAATCCAATAGCTAATATAGCATAAATTATTCCTAATGATCCAAATGTTTCCTTTTTTCCACATTCTTGACTAATAATGTGAGAAATTATACCAAATCCTGGTAGAATTAAAATATATACTTCAGGATGTCCAAAAAATCAGAATAAATGTTGATATAGAATGGGGTCACCACCTCCTGCTGGGTCAAAGAATGAAGTATTTAGGTTTCGATCTGTTAAAAGTATTGTAATAGCTCCGGCTAATACTGGTAAAGATAAAAGTAGTAAAATAGCAGTAATAACTACTGATCACACAAATAGAGGTATACGGTCAAAGGTAATTCCTGTTGATCGCATATTAATTACTGTTGTAATAAAATTTACTGCTCCTAAAATAGAAGAAATACCCGCTAAATGAAGAGAAAAAATTGCTAAATCAACAGAGGCTCCTCCATGGGCAATTCCTGCTGATAGAGGGGGGTATACTGTTCATCCAGTTCCTGCTCCATTTTCTACCATACTACTTGCTAATAATAGTGTTAGAGATGGGGGCAATATTCAGAATCTTATATTATTTATTCGAGGGAATGCTATATCTGGGGCACCTAATATAAGGGGGACAAGTCAGTTACCAAATCCTCCAATTATAATTGGTATTACTATAAAGAAAATTATTACAAATGCGTGAGCTGTAACTACTACATTATAAATTTGATCATCTCCAATAAGAGCTCCCGGGTGTCCTAATTCTGCTCGAACAATAATACTAAGAGATGTCCCCACTATACCTGCTCAAGCTCCAAAAATGAAATATAAAGTTCCAATATCTTTATGATTTGTTGAAAATAATCACTGTCGCGATTAAATGGCTGAAGTTTAGGCGTTAGATTGTAAATCTATTTATGGGAATTTATCTCTTTAATCAGGCTTTATAGTCATAAAAATGATATTAGACTGCAATTCTAAAGGAGTAATAATTTACTAAGGCTTAAAAGATTTAAACTTATATTTATAGCTTTGAAGGCTATTAGTTTTTTTAACTTAAAGCCTTACAATATTATAAATATAATTGATAAAAGTGGTAATCCAAAGGTTGATATGAATGAAAAAGTAATATAAAAATTCATTGAAATTGAATTATATGGTGATTCAATTATTCAATTATTTTCATAATAATTTATTATAAATGTTGAAAATGCTATTCGTAAATAAAAATATAGGGTAATTAATGTAGTTACAATTATAATGACTACTAAGAATATTTGTCCGTTAATAGTTATGTATTGAATAGTAATTCATTTTGGTAAAAATCCTAAAAAAGGAGGTAGTCCCCCTAAAGATAATAAATTAATTATTATTAATAGTTTAGTAATTTTTGAAGAAAAGATTGATGAAAATATTTGATTAAAATGAAATACCTTTATTATGTTAAATGATATAATAATTGTAATAGATAAGAAGCAATAAAATACAAAATAAATTAATCAAATATTTTCGTTAATATATATGGCTCCCAATATTCATCCAAGGTGATTAATCGAGGAGAAAGCTATAATTTTTCGAAGAGAAGTTTGATTTAATCCCCCGAGAGACCCTGTAATTAATGAAATGCAAATAATTCATAAGATAAATTGATTTAATATAATATATGAAATCAATATTAAAGGGGCAATTTTTTGTCATGTTATTAAAATTAATGAATTAATTCAGGATAACCCCTCTATAACTTCTGGGAATCAGAAATGAAATGGGGCAGTACCTCTTTTTAATAATAATGAGGATAAAATAATTATTTTGTTAAAATTTTCTTCAATATTAGATTGAAAAATAAAATTAAATTTTATTATATATATAATAATGGCAAATAAAAGGATTCTTGAGGCTAGAGCTTGAGTTAAAAAGTATTTTAGTGAGGCTTCAGAAGATTTTAAGTTATTAATATCGTTTATTAAGGGAATAAACGCTAATAAATTAATTTCTAAACCTATTCAAGCTCCTAGTCAAGAATTAGCTGATACTGCTATTAATGTTCCTAATATAATAATAATTAAGAATAAAATTTTAGAAGAATTTTTTAAAATTAAAAAGAAAAGGATTATAACCTTTATAATTGGGGTATGAACCCAGTAGCTTAATTAGCTTATCTTTTTATAAAAATTATATTAAATATATATATATATGCCTATATATATATATATATTGTAGTAAATATATTTTAGTGTAAGATGCACAGAAACTTTTGATGTTTTTAGGAATAGTTTGATTCTATTAAATATAATGAATATAATTAAGAAATTATATGATTTACTCTATCAAAGTAACCCTTTTTCAGGCAATTCATTTTATATAAATTTTTAATAATTTTTGACTTTAACCCAATTTGTTAAAAAATTAAATTAGTTAATAATATATAGTTAAAAATTTTTAAATATTATATAATAATTTAAATAATCATATATAGTTAAATATTATTCTATAATTAATAATAAAAATAATATTATCTATATAATATTAAATATTTATATTATAATATATTATATATATATACTTAATGAATCTATATTAATATATATTAATTATATATTATAGAGAACTATTAATATATGCATTTATATAAATTAGAAAGAAATAAAATATATATGTATTATCTATATAATATTAAATATTTATATTATAATATATTATATATATATACTTAATGAATCTATATTAATATATATTAATTATATATTATAGAGAACTATTAATATATGCATTTATATAAATTAGAAAGAAATAAAATATATATGTATTATCTATATAATATTAAATATTTATATTATAATATATTATATATATATACTTAATGAATCTATATTAATATATATTAATTATATATTATAGAGAACTATTAATATATGCATTTATATAAATTAGAAAGAAATAAAATATATATGTATTATCTATATAATATTAAATATTTATATTATAATATATTATATATATATACTTAATGAATCTATATTAATATATATTAATTATATATTATAGAGAACTATTAATATATGCATTTATATAAATTAGAAAGAAATAAAATATATATGTATTATCTATATAATATTAAATATTTATATTATAATATATTATATATATATACTTAATGAATCTATATTAATATATATTAATTATATATTATAGAGAACTATTAATATATGCATTTATATAAATTAGAAAGAAATAAAATATATATATGTATTATCTATATAATATTAAATATTTATATTATAAATTATATAATTTAATATAAATATTTAATATTAAAAAAAAAAAAAAAAAATGTAAGTAATTATAAGTTATTTAAATTAGTTAACTAATTGATTTATATAATAATTATTAAATTTATTATTAATTTTTAAATATTCCTTTAAATATTGATTTAAGGGGATCAATTGATCAGGAGGATTTGATTATAATTAGTTAATTGATGAATATTTATTAATAAAATTATGTTGATTAATTTTATTTATTTATATAATTTATGTTTATAAATTTTAGTTGAAATTTAAGATTTTTCTTTAAATATAAAAGTTTTATTTTGGCTTGTTAATTTATTATAAGTTTGTTTATATATGTAAATTTTTGTGAGAATTTATTTTATTCTAAAAGAATATTTTATTATTTTTATTCGCAGTATATGATATTAATTATTAGATAAATCTAGAATTGGTAATATTATTAAGTATTGGCTAAATTTGTGCCAGCCGCTGCGGTTATACAAAGAATACTAGTAAATTATATTGGATATAAGTTAAATGATTATTAATTTAATAAATAGTAATTTTTTAGGTGAAATTTTAATTTACTTTAATTAATATATTAAAAGTTATTGAAGCTTAAAAATTTTTGTTATAAACTAGGATTAGATACCCTATTATAAAAATTGTATCATAAATAATCCAGAGTAGTATTAGTTAAGGTCTTGAAACTCAAAAAATTTGGCGGTATTTTAGTCTATTTAGAGGAACCTGTAGTATAATCGATAATCCACGATGGACCTCACTTAATTTTGTTTTTCAGTTTGTATACCGCTGTTATTTGAAGATTTTATAAGAATATTAATTTTCATGATTTTTAATTAAAAAATATATCAGGTCAAGGTGCAGCTTATGATTAAGAATTTATGGGTTACAATAAAATTATTTATACGGATAAAAATATGAAATTATTTTTTGAAGGTGGATTTAATAGTAAATTTTTAAAGATAAAAGAATTGATTTTAGCTCTAAAATATGCACACATCGCCCGTCGCTCTTGTTATTAATATAAGATAAGTCGTAACATAGTAGATGTACTGGAAAGTGTATCTAGAATGACAATTTAAAGCTTTTTTAGTAAAGCATTTCATTTACACTGAAAAGATTATTGTGCAAATCAATATAAATTGATAATATATAATTACTTATGTTTTTTTTTATATTATTGTTATTAAAAATAATTATTTTATTTTGTTTTAGTATTGTTTATAAAACTAATAATTTTAGTGATAGTTTATTATGTATTGTGAAAGAATTTTGAAATAATTGAAAAATATATAATTAAAAAGAAAAATTAATTTTTTGTACCTTGTGTATCAGGGTTTATTAAATAAAAATTTTTAATAAAAATTTTCTCGAAAGGAAATGATTTAATTAAGTATAATAGTTAATGTGACAAAATTATTATAAATATTTAATTAGAAATGAAATGTTATTCGTATTTTCTGATATCTAGTTTTTTAAGAAATAAATTTAATTTAGGGATTAATTATATAATAGTTTATTTAATAAATTTGTTATTAATTAATCCTAATATTTAATGGGATGAGCTGTTAAATAAATTATTAAAAATTTAATTAATATAGAGGTATTTGTATGCTTAGAATTAGTAATCATTAAAGATTTTGTTATAAATTATATATCTTCATATATTATTTATTTTATTTTAATTATTTTATTAAAATTTTAAATTTAATATAAAAATTTAATTAATAATGATAAAATTAGTATAATTTTTTTGTAAATTTAAGTTAAATTGATAGGTTTTTATAAGGAATTCGGCAAAACTTTATGTTCGCCTGTTTAACAAAAACATGTCTTTTTGAGTTTAATTTAAAGTCTAATCTGCCCACTGATAAATATTTAAGGGCCGCAGTATTCTGACTGTGCAAAGGTAGCATAATCATTAGTCTTTTAATTGAGGGCTTGTATGAATGATTGGACGAGATATAAGCTGTCTCATAAAAATTTAAGTAGAATTTTATTTTTTAGTCAAAAAGCTAAAATAAATTTAAAAGACGAGAAGACCCTATAGATCTTTATAATTTACTTTTAAATTTTTTTAGGTTATTTTTTGAATTTATAAGTTAAATTATTTTGTTGGGGTGACAATGAAATTTAATAAACTTTCATTATTTTGAAACATTAATTTATGATTTATTGATCCACTATTAGTGATTAAAAATTTAAGTTACCTTAGGGATAACAGCGTAATTATTTTGGAGAGTTCTTATCGATAAAATAGTTTGCGACCTCGATGTTGGATTAAGATTAATTCTGGGTGTAGCAGTTCAGTTTATTAAGTCTGTTCGACTTTTAATTTCTTACATGATCTGAGTTCAAACCGGCGTGAGCCAGGTTGGTTTCTATCTTTAAACAATTATAATACTTTAGTACGAAAGGACCAAGTATTAGAAATATTAATTTTTAATAAGTTGAATATTATTAATTTAAACTATTTTGGCAGATTAGTGCAATAAATTTAGAATTTATATATGTAATTTATATTACAAATAGTACTTGTATTATATTGAGTTATTATTAAGATTAGTTGGAAGTTTAATTTTGATTGTGTGTGTATTAGTGGGGGTTGCGTTTTTGACATTACTTGAGCGTAAAGTTTTAGGTTATATTCAGATTCGTAAAGGTCCTAATAAAGTGGGGTTAATGGGAATTCCTCAACCTTTTTGTGATGCTATTAAGTTGTTTACAAAGGAACAAACTTATCCTTTGATATCTAATTATATTTGTTATTATTTTTCTCCAATTTTTTCTCTTTTTTTGTCTTTATTAGTTTGAATATGTATGCCTTTATTAGTAAAGTTATATTCATTTAATTTAGGTCTATTATTTTTTTTATCTTGTACTAGTTTAGGGGTTTATACTGTTATGGTAGCGGGGTGATCTTCAAATTCTAATTATGCTTTATTAGGGGGATTACGTGCTGTAGCTCAAACAATCTCTTATGAAGTTAGTTTAGCTTTAATTATATTATCTTTTGTTCTTTTGATTGGGGGTTATAATTTATTGGATTTTTATTATTACCAAAAAAATATTTGATTTTTATTTTTGTTATTACCTTTAGCTTTAGTTTGGTTTGCATCTTGTTTAGCAGAAACTAATCGTACTCCCTTTGATTTTGCGGAAGGGGAATCAGAGTTAGTTTCTGGATTTAATGTAGAATATAGAAGAGGGGGATTTGCATTAATTTTTTTAGCTGAATATGCTAGAATTTTATTTATAAGAATATTATTTGCGATAATTTTTTTAGGTGGGGACATTTTTAGTATTATATTTTATTTTAAATTAGTATTTATTTCTTTTATATTTATTTGGGCTCGTGGGACTTTACCTCGGTTTCGTTATGATAAATTAATATATTTAGCTTGAAAGTGTTTTTTACCTTTTTCTTTAAATTTTTTAATTTTTTTTTTAGGTTTAAAAATATTATTATTTACTTTAATTTAGTTTATTATTATTAGTAATAAAGCTGATAGAAATTTAAATTTCTATCTTATGTTTTCAAAACATATGCTTATATCAAGCTCATCAGCTAATTTAATAATTTATCTCATCAAATAGTAACAATTGGGTTAATAATAAAATATATAAAATATAATACAGTTAATAATTGTCCTACAAGAACATAGGGGTCTTCTACTGGACGTGCCCCAATTCATGTTAGAAGAATTACAATTGTTACTATAAATCAGAATAGAATTTGATTTACAGGATAAAATTGAATTCCCCGGAATTTTCTTATATGTGTAAATGGAAGAATAAATAAAATTGCAATTGATAAAACAAGTGCAATAACTCCCCCTAATTTATTAGGAATAGACCGTAAAATAGCATATGCAAATAAAAAGTATCATTCAGGCTGAATATGAACTGGGGTTACTAGGGGATTGGCGGGGATAAAATTATCTGGATCTCCCAGTAGGTAGGGATTAATTAATGTTAATAAAGTTAATCCTATAATTATAATAATAAATCCCACAATATCCTTAAATGAGAAATAGGGATGAAATGGAATTTTATCTCTATTTGAATTAATTCCTAGAGGATTATTAGATCCTGTTTGGTGTAAAAATAATAAGTGAATTATTGTTATAGCTGCAACAATAAAAGGTAAAATAAAATGAAATGTAAAAAATCGTGTAAGAGTGGCATTATCCACTGCAAATCCTCCCCATACTCACTGTACTAATATAGTGCCTAAATAGGGGATAGCTGATAATAAATTTGTAATTACAGTGGCCCCTCAGAATGATATTTGACCTCAAGGTAATACATACCCTATAAATGCTGTTCCTATTACTAGAAATAATAAAATTACTCCAGCAAATCATGTGGGTACAAATATGTATGATCCATAATAAATTCCTCGGCCTACATGAAGGTAAATACAAATAAAAAAGAATGATGCTCCATTTGCGTGTAGTGTGCGTAATAATCATCCATAATTTACATCTCGGCAAATATGGGCTACTCTATTAAAAGCTATGCTAATATCTGCTGTGTAGTGTATAGCTAAAAATAATCCTGTTAAAATTTGAATTACTAAGCATAATCCTAGTAATGAGCCAAAATTTCATCATGCTGAAATATTAACAGGGGCGGGTAAATCAACTAATGCATTGTTGGCAATTTTAAATAGTGGGTGTTCTAATCGTAAAGGTTTGTTCATTAGTTTATTTGTCGTAAAGGCCCATAAAATACATTTGTAATTTTTACAATCGCAATTAATGAAATTAATAGATAATTAATTAATACTAGGGTTATTAAATTTGTAGGATAATTATAAATTTTATTTAATATGATAGCATTTTCTTTAATTAATGTATTAGAATCTGATATATTTATTATTTCAATATTTTCTGTAATAGGAGTTAAAAAATTTATATCTAAAATGATAGTTAATATTGCTGTAATACTAATTATTATAGTTGCTCAAATTAATGTTTTTATCGATAAAGAAAATATTTCATTTGATGCTAATGATGTTACATAAATAAACAATACTAATATTCCTCCTAGAAAAACTAAAAATAAAATATATGAAAATCAAAAGGTTTTTGAAATAATTCCAGTTGCAAGACAAATAATAAAAGTTTGGACTAATAATATTAATCCTATAGCTAATGGATGATTTATTTGTATAAAAATGAATCTTGATGTAATAATTGATAAGCTCATAAATAATTGAAAAATTTCAAGAGGTCAATGATTCAAGGGGTAGTTTATTTAAAATATTAACTTTGGGAGTTAATGAAAAAGAATTTCTTTTCTCTTGAAGTTTTAAAAAATATAATTTTATTTTTGGTTTACAAGACCAATGTTTTTTTTTAAACTATTAAAACTTATGTTAACTATTTATTATTTAGTTTTTGTTTTTATATTTTTATCTGGGGCAGTAGTATTTGTTTTAAATCGTAAACATTTATTGTCTATACTTCTTAGATTAGAATATATTGTGTTAAGATTATTTGGGCTATTATTTATATATTTAATGATTTTAGGGTATCAAAGATTTTTTACTATAATATTTTTAACTTTTAGAGTTTGTGAGGGGGCATTAGGTCTTTCAATTTTAGTTTCATTAATTCGTACTCATGGAAATGATTATTTTCAATCTTTTAGTGTATTACAATGTTAAAATTTTTATTTTTTTTAGGGGGTTTAATTGTAATTAGTTTTATAAATAATATATTTTGAATGGTTCAAAATATATTATTTATATTATCTTTTTTATTTATTATTATAAATTATTTTGGAAATTATTTTATAGGAGTCAGTTATTTTTTGGGGTGTGATATAATTTCTTATGGGTTAGTTTTGTTAAGTATTTGAATTAGTGCTTTGATATTATTAGCTAGTGAATCGGTAGAAAAATATAATAATTATAAAAATTTATTTTTATTTAATGTTTTAATACTTTTATTACTTTTAGTTTTAAGTTTTTCTACTATAAATTTATTTTTATTTTATTTATTTTTTGAAGGTAGATTAATTCCTACAATATTTCTGGTTCTTGGTTGGGGATATCAACCTGAACGGCTACAGGCGGGGGTTTACTTATTATTTTATACTTTATTAGCTTCTTTGCCTATAATAGTGGGAATTTTTTATATTTATAATGATCTTAATACAATAAATTTTTATATAATAATAAATAATTTATATAATTATGATTTATTATATTTAGTGATAATTTTTGCTTTTTTAGTAAAAATGCCTATATTTTTAGTTCATTTATGGTTACCTAAGGCTCATGTAGAAGCCCCTGTTTCTGGTTCTATAATTTTAGCTGGGCTTATACTTAAGTTAGGGGGATACGGTTTATTGCGGGTATTTTCTTTTTTACAGGTTAGTGGCTTAAAATTTAATTATATTTGAATTAGAATTAGCTTAGTCGGTGGAGTTTTGGTTAGTTTAGTATGTTTATGACAAACTGATCTTAAGGCTTTAATTGCTTATTCTTCTGTAGCTCATATAGGAATTGTTTTAAGTGGTCTTATAACTATAACTTATTGAGGATTTTGTGGATCTTATACATTAATAATTGCTCATGGACTTTGTTCATCGGGATTATTTTGTTTAGCCAATATTTCTTATGAGCGGTTGGGGAGTCGAAGTTTATTAATTAATAGGGGTCTTTTAAATTTTATACCTAGAATAGCTTTATGATGATTTTTATTGAGAGCAGGTAATATAGCTGCTCCTCCTACTTTAAATTTGCTAGGGGAAATTAGTCTTTTAAATAGAATTGTTAGATGATCTTGGTTAAGAATGATTATATTGAGTTTATTATCATTTTTTAGAGCTGCTTATACTTTATATTTATATGCTTATAGCCAGCACGGTAAAATTTATTCAGGTATTTATTCTATTTCTGGGGGATTAACTCGAGAATATTTATTATTATTTTTACATTGATTTCCTTTAAATTTATTAATTTTAAAAAGAGATATATGCATGCTTTGATTATATCTAAATAGTTTAATATAAAATATTGATTTGTGGTGTCAATGATATGAGTTTTCATTTTAGATCGTGGAATTTTTATCTATTTGTTTAATTAGATTTGTTTTTTTATTTTCTATTAGAATTTCTTTATTTATTGCTGGGATTAATTTTTTAATAAATGATTATAGTTTATTTATTGAATGAGAAGTTGTTTCACTGAATTCTAGAAGAATTGTAATAACTTTTCTTTTTGATTGAATAAGACTAATATTTATGAGTTTTGTTCTTTTAATTTCATCTTTGGTAATTTATTATAGAAAGGAATATATGTCGGGGGATCATAATATTAATCGGTTTATTATATTAGTATTATTATTTGTTTTATCAATAATATTATTAATTATTAGCCCTAATTTAATTAGAATTTTGTTAGGGTGAGATGGGTTAGGTCTTGTTTCTTATTGTTTAGTAATTTATTTTCAAAATGAAAAATCTTATAATGCGGGTATATTAACTGCTTTATCTAATCGAATTGGGGATGTAGCATTATTATTATCTATTGCTTGAATATTAAATTATGGTAGATGAAATTATATTTTTTATTTAGATTTAATAAAAAATGATTTATCAATAATGATTATTGGGGGATTAGTGATATTGGCGGCTATAACTAAGAGAGCCCAGATTCCCTTTTCTTCTTGATTACCTGCGGCTATAGCTGCCCCTACTCCTGTGTCGGCTCTTGTTCATTCTTCTACTTTAGTTACGGCGGGGGTTTACTTACTAATTCGGTTTAATGTTTTATTATGTGATACTTGAGCTGGTAGATTCCTTTTAGTAATTTCTGGTTTAACAATATTTATAGCTGGTATAGGGGCAAATTTTGAATTTGATTTAAAAAAAATTATTGCTTTATCGACTTTAAGTCAACTAGGTTTAATAATAAGAATTCTTTCTATAGGATTTTATAAACTTGCTTTTTTTCATTTATTAACTCATGCTTTATTTAAGGCGTTATTATTTATATGTGCGGGGGCTATTATTCATAATATAAATAATTTTCAAGATATTCGTTATATAGGGGGATTAGCGGCCCATATACCCCTTACATCTTCTTGTTTTAATGTAGCTAATTTGGCTTTATGTGGAATACCTTTTTTAGCTGGTTTCTATTCTAAGGATTTAATTTTAGAAACAGTTTCTCTTTCTTACGTTAATATGTTTAGTTTTTTTCTTTATTTTTTTTCTACAGGACTAACTGTGTGTTATTCTTTTCGATTGGTTTATTATTCAATAACTGGGGAATTACATAGAGGTGCATTAAATGTTTTAAACGATGAGGGATGAATTATATTGCGAGGTATAATAGGCTTATTAATCATAAGAATTATTGGCGGGAGTATATTAAATTGATTTATTTTTCCTACTCCCTATATAGTTTGTTTACCTTATTATTTAAAATTATTGACTTTATTTGTTTGTGTAAGCGGCGCTATTATAGGTTATATTATTTCTAATATTAATTTATATTTTTCTAATAAATCTTTAATCTTTTATAATACTAGAATATTTTTAGGAAGAATGTGGTTTATACCTTATATTTCTACTTATGGTATTATTTATTATCCTTTAAATTTAGGGGGCCAAGTTTTTAAAAGTATAGATCAAGGGTGATCTGAATTTTTTGGGTCTCAGAATTTATATAATAATTTAACATATTATTCAAAGGGTACGAGCCTTTTACAAAATAACAATTTAAAAATTTATTTATTATTTTTTGTGCTTTGGGTAACTATTTTAATTTTCTTAATAATTTTTATTTAAAT